>KV419447.1:81887-94833 GCA_001630475.1 Sistotremastrum niveocremeum HHB9708
GTCGATCTGTGAGTATTCTGAATCGATTACAGACATAGGAATCAAACTGACGGTGACTGCACGCGCGCAGCAATTACCAACGTAGTCGAACATATCAACACCCTCTTCACATTCGCCTCGCCAACGTCGGCTTTGTCACATCAAAACTGAAGTTGAAGTCTTGGGTGACGACAACTTGGGCGAGTTGGATGAGATCACGGCAGGTATAAAGTGCGTATTTACATACATGTACCGTTGCAGACCACTTACTGACGACCTTGCCGTTCAGCCCCTACTCTGTTCTCATCGTCACCGCCCGTTCACTCCGTTCCCGTCCACACTGCATTATGCATGTCTCTGCTACTCGCGTCTTCGTCTCCACTCACCGTCCCCTTCTTTCATCGTTCATTCATTCCTATTCGCACGCCTTTACCATTGTCAGCACCCTTGAGACCCCCCGAGTTTGCACCGGGATAATGGGATAGTAAATTAAAAGCTAATGTGTAGGTCTGTAGTCGTAGTGTAACAGTAGTCAGTATAGTTTACTACATAGTGAATACAACCGGTCTACTAGTTGGCAACCGGTCGTCAAAAGACTGGTCACAACTGGTCAGACCGGACCCGGAAAACCGGTCTAAGGTCCGGACTGGACTGCCGGTTGCCAGTTGCGAAAAAACGGGCAACCGGCAACCGGTTTCGGTCGCCGGCCGCGCCTGCGGCGGGCTTAGGGTCCAGTCTAGACTGGACTTTGAAACTCTATCGCTGAGCGCGAACTCTGCAAATGCCTCCATCGAAGCATTCTAATCATTTGACATTCGAGAATGGATCCCAAGGGGATACACGAGATCCATCATTTTCAGTCGTCTTTCGTTGGGCCAATCGCTATGAGAACGCGGCAGGTCAGGACGCAACCTGGCTTCAAGACATATAACCGTCTGATACACCACTATCAGCATCGCCACCAGCACTCAGAAAAATCTGGATACTCGCTTCAAGGATCAGCCATAAGACCTATACACGAAAACCTGAAGTACCCCTTCGTCGCCAGCGGTCGATGTATCTATCTACTTTGGATAACCTTCGTCTTACTCCCTACCAGCGCTCTAGGTACGTGTCCACATACTTCTCTCCCTCGCGATAGCTCATCGGACGTGATATTTACAGTTGCGTACTCTGTTCCCACAGAGGAGGCACGTCATTCGACAACATTCTCCGAACCTGAACATCACACATACACTTCCGCACCCACCCATGCATCTCCCATCATCGTATATACGTCAAGAATCCTTCAACAAGTATTGCGTGACTGCAGTGTCGCACATGCCTTATATGGAACCTTATTATGTCGTATAAAAGACAGATCAAGAAACTTTCTCGCAGTTAAAACTTTTCATCAACCCACCATCATGCCATTCCAGCATACTGAAAGGAGATTCTTCTACACCAACTCCCAATATCCCCATCAGCCAATGGTCCTCCTGGTCACCCGCTTTGAAGTTCATCCCTCACAAATCGTATGTTGCTTTTACTGCACCGTCAATCGTTCTGATCTTCTTTCGTAGGGCGATCTCTTTTTTCATCCGAAACTGCTCTTTCAAGTAATTGACACATTTGATGAGCTCTCGTTCGATACAGCGGAGCGCACGCGTGCGTTCTGGCTTCTGAGGATGACGTACCTGGGGAGGGTCTTTGAAAGTCAGGTTGGCTATATGGCGATACTGGACGATGAGGCATAATGGTGAGTGTCCTATTGTTGTTCTGAGCTCCTAGCACATCTGATTGTTTCCATCGCCGCCCAGAAATCCCATTGCCACGCTCATCGACATCCGACATTCCTCTGATCATCGCGACCTCCGACACCTCGCTCTATCGTCTCGTTATCTCGACAGGTCTCTATTCTGCTGCTCTCTGTATCTGCGCTAGTGCACATTTCCAAAATATATGTTGTTTGAGATAATATGTGTGATTTTGGTACATCGTGAAGCAGACGGTTATGAAAGAGCAATGTCGGCCGCGTAATTTCATATTCATAGTTCGCTTTTAATACATTGATCTGATTGCTATGATGCTTTTATTCAAAGATGTAATGCGAATGATTTTATTGATGTGAGATTGAATTCAATGGCATAGGAATGAATGGTCCAATAATAGAGAATGAAGGCTAACCCCGCGGGATATAAAACGCGAAGTTTCCGGTTTTAGCTAGCTGTGCCAACATCGCTTCCTGATCATCAATCTCTGTGTCACCATCGCTCGCTTCTCCTTCTCCTTCGATTTCCGCGTCTTCGATAACAGGCGCAGCCTGTACAGCTGTAGCTGGCCCGGCCTCGGGTTGCGCTGCAGCCTCCATCGCCTGGGCATTCCGGATATACTGTACTAATTGAATCTTAAGGCCCTGGAGGTGTGACCGTGACAAATCCGAACGCTAAGGCCCAAGGGCCCAAGATCAAAATGCGACGTGACAAGACCCAAAATTAGGGCCCAAATTTCTTCTCTGGGCGAAAAATCAATATTTATATTATTTTCTGTCAGAAATTTAGGGCCCAAAACTCCTTGTGACGTGTGACTGGGCCTTGATTTGGGCCCAAAAATTTCTTGTGTGACGCGTGACCGGGCCTTAAGATAGAATTAGTACAGTATGCCTCGTAGGTGAGTGGCCCTTCGTAAATCCTTGGAGGGGAGGCAGGGATGACTGGTAGCCCTGGGACGAACGGGAGATGCTGGCGGTGCCGGCGCCGGCTCGATTGGCTCTGGTGCGGGAGGTGCGTTTTGCTGAGTGTTTGGTTCCATTGGTGGTTCCATTGGCTCGTCGATGGAGAGCAGTTCAAATGGGTTATTGATAATGAGGGTGAGGTCTGCCTCAGACGGAGCTGGGGATGGTGGTGGTGCTGTGACTGGCAGAGGCGACGAGGGTGCTGAATGGGCCTGGCTGCTGCTAGCCCGAACGCTATCTCTTGAGATTGCGAGACGTAGAATGCGTTTTCTGTAGATTAAATTAGCTCCGTTGCAATGTTGTTGACGTTAAAGCTTACGGATGCGCCGCATCATACGGCGGGCAGCCGTCGTGAGACCTGACACGTCTGAGATCTTTCCCCATGCTTTGATCGATCTCCTGAGGTTGTAGAAGATTAAGGTGACGCTGAGAGCAGTTGGTTGGGGAGTTTGGACTTAGCGGATTGCTGAGTTTCGGAAGGGCCGTCAACTATAGTTCAAACCTTAAACATACTCCCACGACATCAGTTCCATCCACCACCTCATGCCCAAGCGAAAGCGAGGTTATAAATCCAAATCCAATGATGGAGCACTAGCTAATGGTGCTCCCGAAACTGGCGATGCTGGCCATTTGCCAGCGACGGCCGATGCTCCCGTTATCGACCTAGACGACTTCGACAAGAAAAAAGGTCCAGCACCCAAGCGTCAAAAGAAAATCTTGGATAAAGAAAACCAGCCTCCTGTTGCTGTACGCTCCTCTGAACGACTTCAGAAGGGTTTGCAGACAAAGAAGGGGCAAGAATTAGGCATGCTCTTGACCGTTATTGCTAGTATCGTTGCTCATCGTTGATCAGAGACACAACTTGCCAAAGAAAAGGTTCCTCGGGCTGGAAAGGCTGGCAAGAAAGCTGACAAGCAGATGATGCCGGATAAGGGGGGGACAGCAGACGGCAGAGACGGCGGTGGCGACATGGACATCGATAGTGAAGACGTCGGCGGACAGAGGGGAGGCGGCCGTCCAAGTGGGAGTTCCTCGCATACCGATGGTCGTGTTGTCGGACAAGAGAAAGACATCTTCTCTGAAGACGAGCCCGAGATCGCCACACAGACGCCCCGCAAATCTTCTGTAAGTTGGTTCTATGATACCTTATGGAGCAACACCCTGAAACCTTATTCTTCAGTTCGAGTTGATTCCGCATACTTCAGCTTCTGCAAAGAAAAGCTCACCCGCTATATTCACTCCGATCGCGTCGCGCAATAGCAGTAGTCAGCCCCCTCGAAGTCGCCAGAGTGTTGGGAGCAGTGCCTCCCGTACGAAGGAAATAGATGGTAGCTTGATCGGAAAGATCAACGACGTTGGTGATCGACGAGCCAGGAGTACTGCGACAAAGTCCTTGAGAGCTGAGGGCGAGATCTCTATGGACACGATCCATTCATCGACACCGCCACCCATCGATCGCATTGAGGGAATGGACGAAGACAACGAAGATCACGATGAAGAAATTCAGGAGATCAGGAAACCATCTGCAGCGTCGAAAGGAAAGGCAAAAGCTACCACTGCTCCTCGGCTATCCCTCTCTCCTCCCCGATCTTCTGTTCCCAAGAGATCTTCTGGAGTCGCTGCACCAGCTGCTGTTCGGGTCCCATCTCCATCCATTTCTCGAGGGAAAGATATCCGATCTCAATCTTCTACTTCAGTTCACCGTAAACAGGTCCCCAAGACTTCGCAGTCAAAGCCACTCACCACGTCTAAACCTCCATCTTCCCATTCCAACACTGCTCAGCACCTTGAAGTGGAAGATGATGATGAAGGAGATGTTGAGGACGCGGAGGGTGACTATGGAGTAGAGGAAGACAAAGACATGTGGCCATCCGAGAAGAGGCCGAGAATTAAGGTTCGGAGAGTCCGCGGCAAGGAGTGGCCAGAAGGCGTCGATCCCTTCTACGGTCCGATCGACGGCAAGCTAATTCCCCGCCGTCATCCGGAATACACGAAAGGCAAAGTTCATGTCTCTCAATATCATCCGCGATGCAAAAGATATCTTGAAAGGGCTTACATCTATATCTGTTGGCTTCTGGCAACCAAAAGTGCTTTCCCAAACCCGTCGAAGTGTATCGACTTTGCCGTTTGGGCTTGGCAGAAGACCATGGAGTCATATTCTTGTGACTACGGTTACGACGAATTCATTCTGGACCATGTAAGTGTTTAAAAATGTTTGCGACGTGCTTCTGACTTGGTTCTTTCATCCGCTTTCGAAACTCGATTCCAGCTCAATTCAAAGATTGCAACATTTCGCGGTGAAGTAAAGACGGCGGCCAAGAAACAACAGGCTTTCTACAGGCTCCACAAGTCTACCAGTAGCAAACCTGTCGATAAAAATCGCTCAAGAAGACTAAAACTCTTGGAAGGAGAACGATACACATATAAGGCACGTTGTTTCTTGCGTTGAGTACTTAGACTGCTCCGAGTTGTCGGATGCTCATGTTGATCAAATTTCCAGAACCCAAGGGACCCCAAATGTCAGCTTCGCTATTTCCATCCAGCCATCAGAGCTGTCTTGCAGGAGTCCATCTTCAAGAAACACAAAGTCGGCCACTATTTTTTCCGCGAATTCAATAAGGAATTCAGACTCGGCTTGATCGCTCTCGCGTGTACTGCAGTGCGTCCGATTCTTTCATAATTCCGAGAGCAGAGGATTCTGATGAATACCAGATCCACAATATGATCGACGAATTCAACGACGGAGAATCCATCACGAGAGATTTCACTCACGCAGATTATTCGGAAATTTATGAGGCTCATCTCTCGACGCTCCTGGCAATACCTGAAGATGGTGAATATGGTGCTCTAGCGTTTGACAAATTGGCCAATTACACTAATCGGGATCTAAAGTAAGTCTCTGTGTCACATGTCAAAAAAAATGATGCCTTGCTGAATAATTTCTAGTGCCAATCTCACCATCCCGGACGAGACTTGGGGTGAGATAGCGCCATATCTGAACGAAGAAGAATTACGCCAGACGGCCAAGGCGATGGCTGAGGCTGTTGACAGTGATGCGAGCGATGTGGGTGGTGGAGGCGTTGGAGGCGATGGAGATGATGGAGATGACGAAAGTGATTGAGTGTTGTGACCTTGTCGGGTTCCTGGCCTGTTCTTGGAACTTTGAACAGTGTTTTGTCTTGGCTGATTGTGCTGATGTCATCAATAGTACGATTCGTCCTTCGTCGTAGCTCGATTGCAATGCATAATTCTTTGGATGCCATAATAGCAATAACGTGACAAAAGTAACAAGAAGCCAATAGCTTAAGCTTGCCCACGGGTTGAGAGTCACCCGGGTACCCGCTGCAGGTACCCGCCAAGACCAGGTACCTGCCATAGTGGGTACCTGCCACCACCAAACCCGGCGGATACAGGTTTGGATTCTCGAGACGACGGGTTACCCGCGGTACCCGCAATAAATAATATATATATTCATTTTTGTGAAATCCATGAATATGTTGTGTCATCATCATTACGCGGTGTTTTGGTCGTCAACAACATGACTCCGCCATCATCTCGTGGGCGTCTATTGAGCACAGCAGCTACCGCGTTCACCTAGCCGTCGTCGATCATGGTCCCCAGGCTCTCTTGTCGCTGTTACAACCAAGAAGGAAGTCTTATACCATCGACTTTGCTCATCAGAATTGTCAATGAACCTCGCGCCCGTGACGTCCCGTTATCCCATGTCTTGTCTCGCGTCGCTCTCGTCAGCGCTTCAAGTTGAACGTTGGGCACTCGCAATCACGACACTCCTTCGTGTCTCTCATCATATCTCATGTCAGTATCGAGAATCAGGACCTAGGGAGTGGCAGAAGATGGTTGTCGTCGTTGGAAGGTCTATACTATCTCTGGTGTGGTCTAATTTGTCATTTTGTTTCTCATGATACTGACCGCATTCCTTACTACCGTCGCGTCATCCACGGTGCTCTCCCCCGTATCTCCCTTAATCTCTCTTCGTACGACGCGTACCATTCTCTTCGACTCTCCCTTGTTCTCCAGTCGCCAACGCCTCGCCGATCACACCTCAAGTCGCGACTTTCGCCACAACACCGGCTCTGAGTCTTGATCCAACCGTTACCATTGCACGCCTCGACTGTATCTACGTCTGACGACATTTTCCGTTGCCCCTCCTTCCCCATAGGACTCGGATGTGCACAAGATGCAGATAAAGGGTCTCATTACTTGAGAAAGTCTATTGAATGGTACGTTGAAGCCACTGTTCCAGCCGTTTATCTATCTATTCAGACCTGACTGTCTTGTATGGTAGCATCCATCATATAAATCATCCTGCTCGATATTCTCCGCCATTGTGACCGATCACTGCACCGACCATGTACGTGCTCCTTCGACTCTCCTTCCGACATCACCGGGTTGACGGGTACCCGCGGGTAGAACCTGCGGGTTGCAGGTACCTGGGGTCCAAAAACCCGCCGGATGCGGGTTTGAGTTCTGAAATTTGAGGCGGGTACCCGTACCCGTAGGTATAACCCGTGGGCAACCCTACAATAGCTAGGTCATCTCAAATAAGCTCGCATGCTACCTGGATGCTATGTACCGGCTAGCATGTTATCGATTTCTCACGGTCAGCTACCTTGCTCCTCCGGCGCAACTCGTCGATAGATTGATACCCTCCGCTCAGGATACTTAGAAGCTCTTCATCTGCTATAGATCTCGGCGACATGCTATCAGGGACTACAAATCTGCTCCTAAGACTACAATACTGGATATCGAGCAGCTCCAGAGCGGCCTCAAAACTCGCCTCAAAGCAGACACAGAGCGTTTCCAAGCGTTTGATATATCGAGACATGGCACTCAAGGCTTTGAGGCTTTGAAGCGCTTTATAGTGCTATGTATCAACTAGGGTACCAGGGGGGGTTTTCCTGATGTTGCCTTCCTCATCTCCAAGTTTCTTTGCTGGCTCTTCGTCTAGGACCTTAGCGGCTTTCTTTGTAGCAGTTTTCGTGGCTTTTGATTTCGAGCCCTTTGCCTTTGCTTTCGACGATTTGGATTTGGATGCTCGGTTAGACTTCGAGGTGCTGGGTTTCGGGGGCTCTTGATTTGCCACTGTATCACCCTGTCCCTCCTCCGTCGCTCCCTTGCGGCCAACCGTCTCTCCTTCGACTCTGTCGAGCTCGGGTGCCTTCGGCTTCTTCGTGATTACGACCATGCGCTGCGCCTCAGCGCGAAGATCCGAAATAAGAGCCATTGCAATAGCGTAGGAATCGGTACCTAGGAGACTTAGAGAGCACAGAGAGTTAGAGATCATCGTTACTGCTCTTTGAACACGGAATTAAATGCAGTACCTTTGCTCCAATCGCTGCACAGTGGCCTGAGCATTCTTCTGCTTTGCTTTGTCCTTGATTGCTCGAAGATCCTGATTTCGACGATTTTTCCAAGCCTGTCGAAGGTGAAACTTGCAGAGTAGGAGAGTGACCCTCGGCCAAGTCGTCAGCAAGGCCCCTCTTTCCTTCGTATCCGAATCTGTGATGATAGCGTACGGCTCAAATGATTCTTCTTTCCCACCGGCACAAGTGACCCGCCGACCAAGCTTCGTCACCCATGCAGCGAGCAGATCGGTCAGGATACGGGTATTATATCCCGCGTGCGACGCTTGATTTCCTGTGGGAGCCGAGAAGAGAAAGTAAGGTTTAACACGAGTCCAGGCAAAAAACAGGTACCCGCAGGTATACCTGGCAAGGTACCTGCTTACTAAGCAAGGGGCAAGTACCAAGTATCAACTTTTTGGAAAAAACACTGACCAAGCAGGTACTTGGACCAGGTACCTGCTGTTTTTAGTAGGGAAAACAGGCAGCTACCCAGGTATGAGTACCTGATTTTGGGGGTTTTTTGGAGGCAAGTATGAGCTCAGGCCCTGAAAAAAGCAGGGAGGTACCTGCCACAGGTACCCAGGTATGGCAAGTATGGACTCGTGTTAAACCTTAAGAGAAAGAGAGCAAGAGGTATGCCTTTGCCATTTTTCTGTATACCAAGGGCAATAAAGAGCATCAAACGAGCTGAGCAGACACCGAATGTCCCGTCGAACGCAAATTGCTGATGATGAGCTACTTCCCACGTAGCATTGATCATCTCAGGAGTCGCAATGCAGACACAGAAGCGAGACTCGGCCGATAGACGAGGAACATAATGAAAGATGGCCTCGGCGATTGTTGAGTTATAAGACGGGGAGTGGGGATCAATCCAGAAATCGACGTTGTATTCTGGCAAGATATTGGAATTTATGCCCAGAGCTCTGAGATACATCTGATAGAGCTGGCTCGAGTCCGAGGGCAGGAACAGATAGCGACAGTTGGCGGTATTCGGGTTGTGCATTGGAAAATTGGAGTAAGCTCTTGCCTCAATCATATCACGGTTTTTGCGTTGAATAGCTGACAAACTAGTATCCAAAGAAGGTTATAATTTGTTGTACGCAAACGCGTTTCTCATACCTTGCTCCATCAAGCAGCTGACCCACTGCCACAGAATAAACTTCGGGATGAAGAGGGATGGCTGGCACTCTTTTGACAATCTCGAGTTTGCATTGCTCATTGTGATCAAGAATCCCAATGATCCGAAAGACCTCGAACGATTCAAGCTCATAGGTGATGTCCAGATGCGCCAGACATCCTGTGAAATCATACGGCGCCCTTCTTTGCCACTCCAACGGCTCCTTGGCGCCCATCGTTTCGGGCTTCTTGCTCTTCTTCTCCTTCTCTTGTCGACTCTTGCTACAATAACCACAGCGACTAAATTCTCTGTGAGAGTATGTCACCAGTGTGGGAAAATTCTGATATAAATACCAGACCAGGAGTACCCTTCGCCGCGTGGGTCCATTTTTCACCTTCCAATCTTTCGATGTCGCGGTGGTCCATTTTTTTTCCAAAGCCTCGGGATTGCTGAGGTCAATTTTTTGAGTTTGAAGAATTGATAAAGCTTGCTGACGAGCCGTTGGAGAACTTGCAGATACGACCAGCCGAAAGCATTTGTTATTGTCATAGATCTCTTGGATTGCTACCATCTGTGCGTCTGAACACCACATACGATTGAATCGAACCTAGAAAAACCATATGATTATACTCCAAGCAATGAGCAATTTTGTAAAATTACAGTAGCATTTTCTTTACGCTCATCCCATTGATTCAGCGACATCGAGACTCTGTTGAAATCTGCTGTGCTGCCTTTGAGAAAACGGCAAGTCGGTGTCTTCTTGTCGGCCGAATCAAATTTTACCGCTGCGTCATATATGATTTCATGGGTCTAAACCTTTCAATGTCTCATATGGGTCGCGTTTATTTGACAGCGGTCAGGAGAAAAGTCCGTACCCTTTGTCATTCAGCGCGCTCAACATGACAGAGAGAATTGAAATTTATAAGCTGAATCGTCACTGACTACCGATCTAAAAAAATCCGCAGCTATATTTGCATAGATTGGAATGCGCATGGTATGTTCAGCATGAACGGAAGAGAATCAGGTCGCCAAATTCAGACTTACATGATGTCTGAGGTTAAGTGTTATGCCATATTCGGGACATAACAGTGCTTCTGGAAGCCGTCTCTCTGGAAGCAAATCATGTATGAGGATCCTCTCCAGAATAAACATTGTATGTTTGATCGGGACGTTGACAGTTTTCCGCACAACGGCCTACAAATGTCTTCGGAGACCGGGCCAGCAGCCAGGAAAAAGACACTAGATATTGCAAATTTGCGAGAAGAGCTCTACACAAGTGCTATCAGATATACACTCATCTTGAATGAGGGGGACAATGAGGCACAATCCAGGGAAGTTTGACTTTTGGACTAGGGCGTAGAAGCTTGTCAACAAAGATCCGAAGCCGATGCACGAAGTTCGAAGACCTGTCAAGAAGCGCTTCGGCCGATCTGCCGGAGTCTCGGCGCCATGTTCGGCCCGCCGTTTTTTTTTAGATCACACCGAAATGTCCGCGTCGGAATGTTGCGGAAATGACGTCACTCTTCGCACTGACTTTGCTACCTGAATATATGGAGACGGATTGCTGACGTCGGATGTCTCAGGCTCCTTTCTCTGGGATCCGTCATTCCACTGTACCTCCAATTTGGTTTGGTTCCAAGAGAACTAGTGCGTAAGAATGAAATCCGGTGGTGAGTTCACCCCTAGTTTTTTTTCCTCTTGATAAGGCTGAGTGACGGGATGGATGATTCCAGATGCTCTTTGGCTTGTGGACTAGTTGGAAAGGTCGTCCTTTTCGGCACGGCTTATCCGAGGACGTAAGTTGCGACTGATGAGTTTACTGATGATTCAATCGCAAGCTAATTTTAATTGATAGAGCAATATTTTCTACGAACGTGCCTGTCACGTAGCGTCTTGTGGTTGATGGTCGCCTTTCTCTGCATTCCGAGAGAGGTAGATTGTGTGTATTTGTGAGTCGATGATCGTCTCCTCGTTGCTAAGTAGTGAAGTAATAACGACTATCTTCACTACTTAGAGCCTGGTGAACTAGAAACGGCTGGACAGAGTGTAAGCCAACAAACTGCATCCCGTCCGAGATAACTTGATCGACCCATCCGTCTAGTCATTTTCAAGAAATCCGCAGATATCGATATTTTCATAGGGATCCTGCAATAAAGCACCTGAATCAATGTGAACGCTCTTTGTTGACGAATGTGGCTGCATATTTCAAAGGCTGGAACATGGTCGAGGGTGCGGGAGTTGTAGTAAAGCTTCCGTCATTTGCGTACCGGGGCTCGAAAAGCCTGGTACGTATGGTGGGAGACAAGTTTTTACATCACGCTGCGGCATCGCTCTAAAAATCGTACAAATATAAATTTGATAGTAAACTATACCTACACGGCCGGACATCCTCGCACGCGAAAAGCATGCCTTTCTGGAGGCACGCGGAAAGCATGAAAAAATTAAGTTTTTGCCATGGATTGGCCCGATTGTTCAGAATTTCTCGTCGCATTTCCTTGCAAACAAATTCAAAACAATGTCCAATTAATGTTGATAAATTATCCTCCAGTCTCAATTTTCATTCTTTGACACGCAATAATGTGCTCAGAAATTATATTATGGGTATTATCAATCACTTTACAGGCCTGACTACGGTTCATATATGGAAAGACCCTTGGACGCACCCAGTACAATACTACTACTGAACCTCCCATCAAACATCCGCAACGCTCGTGCGACGACATTGAACAATGACAAGTGGCACAGTATAGTTCCTACCACGAGGGTTGAGTAAATGTTTCGACAGCTGGAGTCGGACACTCACCGCATGATTATGCCACCAGCCATCCTATCCGTGAACGTGCGATGGACTGCCCGTACCAAAGAGCCTCGCGAGAACTTGTCTAAGTCGAATGAATCAGCGACCTGTGGCACACAGAGAACGCTGAGAAGGTTTAGATGGAAGGCAGTCGACGTTAAACACCACTCAGAGTTCATCAAGTGGGACACATACCTCTCACCGTTGTGATCTCTTGCCTGACTCTAATATATAAATCCTCGTCCGAGGAGCGAGAGACGGAGCCACCGAGAAGGTTTCAAATTTCAATGGAGGTTGGTTATTGGACAAGGCAGCAAGGATGTACTTGGAGGCAATGGCACAGTTGGACGAACTTTGGGAGGGGTACATGAGAGGGTAAGTGGGAGGGTTGAGAAGAAGGGAGTTGACTTTTCAAGTCCGACACCGAGCCAGTTCACATTCGTGACGATTGTTTTTAGAGTTTGAAGGTCCAGTCCTAAGGACCGCCAAAGACCAAGGACTGGACCAGGACCGGACTGTCAGTCCTGGTCCTACCTTGTGCTGAGATTTAGGACTGATCTAGGACCAGTCTTTAGGACCACTGGTGGACCGATGCCCCTACAGCCTCCCACAGGCATCTAGGCAGTGGTCTTTGATGTTATATATGTAGAACAACTGCAACTGAGTAGATATTAGGGATACCAACGAGTACGGCAAAAATAAGGGTACCCGTGGGTGTTCAAGTACGGGTACCCGCTTACATAAGCAAACGCGAGTACAGGTACAGCCCGGTGGGAGGAAAAAAATAAAAACATGGGTACCCGGACGCAGGTACCCGTGTTTTTTGGCAGGGGGACTCGCGGGTACCCGAGTACGAGTACAGCATTTTGGCCAAAAAAAATTGGCAAGTACAGGTACGGGGGTCGAAAAAAAAGCGCAGGTACCCGCCCACGGGTACCCGAGTACGGCAAGTACGGACTCGTTGTAAACCTTAG
>KV419447.1:105174-180866 GCA_001630475.1 Sistotremastrum niveocremeum HHB9708
TATCTGGGTGGTATTCTGGTGTTATATTGAGTCCAGTATATATATATGAGTCAATAGACAGGAGTCATGGTAACCATGTGGGTGCCCTGAGTGAATATGTGGGGATATATGAGTATATTCCAGATGTGAAAAAATAAATTCAATATCTCAAGTCCCTGGCCTGCAAATGCCAAAATACTGCCCAGGAGCCGGCGATAAAAAAATGAAAAGTGTGAGAAAGGGTCTAGGAGGGGTCCAAAGGGTCCCCAGAAGCTACCCCAATGCCCCTGGATCAATATTTCTGCCAATATATGCTATTTAATGCCAGGGAAGCAGTAGAAGGCCCTGGCTGGCCTGGAATCTGCCTGAATAGGTGTATATTCCTGGGTGGTGAACCCTGATATGCAGAATCACATGAAATGGTGGTCACCATTGAATTCTCCTCAAAAATCCGCTTCTGGCAAGTATATATGGTATTTTTCATTTTTGTTTGGTCTTATTTGGTCTCTGTGACATCACGGTTGGATCCTCCTTGAAAATCCGCTTCTAATGATACCCATATGTCCCTGAACAACCCCCTGTATCTGGAGATACAAAAATATCAATTATATTCGAATATATGGGCTATTTATCATCCCATGAATATTTTCGTGATTTTTCCGAATTTATTCGGATTATATTCACCCAATTATCATATTGGATCATCCCAGGGCCCAATATTCACCAATATATGGCCAATATATTGCTGGGAGGCATCATTTGACAATCCCTGGAGTCGTCGTACAATCATACAATCCCTATATACAATCGTACAATCCCTGCCTAGTAGTCGTACTACAATCCCCCCATGGAGTAAACACTATCATCTGTGGCCTCTGGCCAGTATAGTCAGACGATTACAGCCATATGCCCTGCCCCACCATCCATCCCATGCCCAAAAAATTCCTATGCAAGTTCTGCAATTTCGGTTCAGATACCACTCAAGGATTCAACTATCACCGTCGAAATACTGCATGTGCCAAAAGATACGATGCGTCAGCTCAACCTCGACCTGAACATACGACCTCCGTCGAAGAACGACCTCATGAACTCGACACAGGAGGACCTCCGAGCGATAGCGATGTGATGAATGATGCGATGGACGTGGATCCCTTTGTCTACAGCCCGGCGATTACAGGCGGGCTCCCACCATTTACTGTCACCAATTCTGCACCTGATACCACTGGCACTGCTGCACCTGGGAATGCGACTCCAGACCCAGCTCAGGATGCAACACCTCCAGAAGTGCCGAAATCGCGAACCATACGCGTCGAGCCTTATCATTCAATGGCGGGATCACCGATCGAACGCGCTAAATCGAAGTTCATGAAGAGACGATGGAGGGAGAGGAAAGCTCGTGAGACCGCGTATGGCTCCATGAAGTTGCCGGACAACTGGTCTCTAGCGAAATGGCTGATATTATCGGGGGCTAGTTCGGCTAAGAGGGATGAATTTTTGAAAATGGGTATCGTAAGTCCTGCCTGATTAGCCTCGCGATCGCATCGTTTCACCATCTCGATCTCCATAGATTCGAGACAACCTCGACTTGCCCTTCAAGAACGATAAGCAGCTGCTAGAACACATCGACGATCTACCCGAGGGACCTGCCTGGCACCACCACAACATCAAAGTTAATGGCACGAAACTCGATGATCGCGGGAAGCTCATGACTGAAGACGTTGAGCTATGGTTTCGTCCTATCAAGAAGTGCATCAAAGAACTGATCGGAGCCCCTCACCTCCGAGAGCACACTCGTTATGCTCCTGAGAAGCATTTCGACGAAGAGACCGGCGAGCGAATTTACGACGAGATGTATAGCACGGACGAGTTCGCAGAATTACAGGTCCGTCTTCCATATTTCTCTCGCTCATATCTATTGCTGACGCATCGTGAATTCAGTCCCAATTTCCCCTTGGTGCTACTGTCGCTCCCCTTATCTTTTCCTCCGACAAAACTCAACTGTCCACTCATAGCGGCGACAAAGCGGCCTGGCCGCTATATCTAAGTCTTGGAACAACCGATAAAGCTGAGCGCCGGAAACCCAGTCAACACGCGCATATCCTCGTCGGATATCTTCCTGTGGCAAAACTCCGTTGCTTCAAGACAGCGCAGGAACGTCGAGAGCGAGGATGGGAATTATTCCACGAATCGATGCGCCTGATCCTCGAACCACTCTACAATCTCAAGACCGATACCCTCACGGACGGTTTCCCGATGGCATGTGCAGATGGGAAAGTCCGATATGTCTTCCCAGTTGTCTGGGCATACATTGCCGACTTCCCCGAACAAAGTCTTGTCACTGCTACGCTCTCTTCTCGCTGTCCCAAGTGCAAAGTCCCAGACAAACAGCGTGGCAGCTCAACTCCCTTCGACCCTCGAGACCCCGAAGACACTCTACGCGCCTTGCATGCCTTCGCAGCTGCTGAAACGCCACAGGAGATCGAAGCCGCGAGCAAACAGATGGATATCCTAGGCTTGCGATCGGTTCTCAAACCCTTCTGGGAAGGTCTTCCTTTCTGCAACGTCCATAACATCATCGCCCCCGATATCTTACATCAATTGCACAAGGGAGTCTTCAAGGATCACCTCGTAAAGTGGTGTGTACAATACCTCAAGGATAAAACCAAGACATCCGACGAGATCGACGCTCGTTTCACTCGCGTTCCGGGCTTTCCAGGTCTTCGTGACTTCAAGGGAGGCATATCGCACGTCAAACAGTGGACTGGCAACGAATATAAAGCCATGGAAAAATATTTCCTTCCACTTATTGCCGATATCCCTGAACACAAAGTCGTACGAGCCGCGCGTGCCGTGCTTGACTTCATCTATTACGCTCGACTCGAACAGCACACCGACAACACTCTCGCAGCCATGCAGCTGGCCCTCGACGAATTCCATGCGAACAAAGACGAGTTCATTCGGCTCAGACTTTGCAAGAGTTTTGATATCCCGAAGCTGCACGGCATGCAGCATTATATTCAATTCATACGAACACACGGCGCTGCCGATGGATACAATACAGAAACTTCCGAAAGATTGCATATAGATTTTGCAAAACTCGGTTATCGAGCCAGCAACAAGCGAAACTACATCAACCAGATGACAAAATGGCTCGACCGCCAGGAATCTGTCTTCAAGATGAACGTCTATCTTCAATGGCGAGCTCAAGAAGGCTCTCCACATGTTCCTCATCAATCGCTTGTCCCTCCCCGGCACCCTTGTATTGTTGCCGGATGCCAGTGTACTGTGCTCCAACAATCATATGTCCCAGTCACGCGTCACACTGCCTCAAATTGGGACACTAAAAAGTGTCCCGTCACTTGTCACACGAGAATTTGGGACACTTTCTATATGAAATAAAATATAAAAATTCATTTTTTCGCCCAGAAATGTGATTTGGGACACATTTTTTCCCTTGGTCACACAGAAATTCTTGGTTTGGGACAGTGGGACACTCGGTTCATTTCGGTCACATGTCACAGGGGTAGGGACACTAGTTTGTTGGAGCACAGTATTGACACTGATCCTGCTACAACACGTCCAAATACCGCCAGTGCACGTCGATATCAGCTCAAGAAGGCCGCAATTCCGTACCACCTCACCACCGATCATCACCAAATGGCCCTCACGCCTGCTTATCCGAATCGACAAGTCTTCAAGATTATTCGCGAGAACCAGGCAGTTCACTTCATTGATAGTGTTTCAAAGTCCGGTTACGACCGGACCCTGGCCCGCCGCAGGCGCCGACCGGAAACCGGTATCGGTTGCCGGTCGCACCGAAATAGCTCGACCGGCAACCGTGACCGCGGTCTACGGTCATAACCGGCGGTCACCGGTCCGGTTACGGTCTAGGGACCGGTCGCGTTGTTGACCGGTCACCAGACCGGTTGCTGTGAGTTTTACGGTGATCGATCAACTATTGATAGTATTACATGCTTTGTACGACAACAGGTATATACGTTACTATTTACAAGAAAACTCACATATGCCAACAAGATGAAGTCTTCAATGTGTGAGAATGATGGTGAACGGAAAATCCATACCTTGTCGACGAGACTGTTTGGAAGTCGAGAGCACTGAGAACAAGGTCGGTCGAGACGGAGGGTTGATCGAGCATTGAAAGGTTCTTGACGGATTTGTGAAGAGGATACAATACATTGTCGAACGAGACGAGTCGAAATGAAGGAGGTTGAGGGAACGGAGACGGGAACGGAGACGGAGGTGGATGTCGATGAGCGTGGTAGGAAGCGAACGTTGACAAAAGCGAAGTAGTTGATGGATTTTGGAAGACACGGGTAGGTATGTATCAGCACAAATCTTCAAAAGTCTGAACAAAAGCGCACGCACCGTCAGGTTACTACCCTCACACTACCACTTCCGCACTACCAGTACACCGCTTTCGAACTTCTATTGCCTAGACCCTCCAAGTCTTAGAATTGTCACGGACGAGGTTACGAGCATGCTGGCGAAGGATCGAGATGAAGAGGAAGAGCGAACGAACTTTGAATCGAGGGTGATGATCGACGCTCCTTGAGACTGGCGAGGCCGGCGAGAGAGAAGGGTCTATGAAGTTGTAGATGAACTTCAAATCATACGGATGATGGTTTTGTTGAGTCGGGTGTTGATGTGAACAGTCGGTGAAGGAAGGGACAGTTGATGGGTATGGGCAGACAAAATCATTGGCGGGAGATCGAAGTTAAGTTAATAGATACGAAAAGATGTGTGCTCACCTTATAATTTGTTCACGCGTTCATCGCAGGCCTCAGAGCTCACATCGCAAAGCTCCTTTCTCTTCTCTGATATCTCTGCTCGGACGGATCTGGCTGGTCTTGATGCGACTCGGATTTTGGTTCTGATCGAAAGGATCGCTGAGTTAACAATGATAAAGACGCCAGGAAATATGCTGAAGTAGAGTTTAGAGGGGGTTTGAGTATGCTGAGGAGAATGAATCATGTTGAGGGATGTGTAACTCATGCCAGAGGACGCACAATGGGATGTCGCCAGCAGTGAAGAGCTTGGCGCTAAACCGCTCGACCGTTGTTCCGTTAGCTCCGTCGCTGGCCTGCTAGCTGCTCTCGCGATGTGATCAACCCGACCTGGTCATCCCTTCTCTTCTAAGCCTCAGCAAACTTTTTGAAGATCTCAGAGATCATCTGAAAACCAACACTGCTGTCAGCTCGCGTCTCGTCGCGCTAACTTAGTGTTAGCGCGAAGGATGACTTCGCGTCATCCTGGGCATGGTCGCGTCCGTTCAACGTTCAAGGCTTCGAACTGCCTCTACACGTCTCTCAGCCCTCTTCCAGTGTTCCTGGCTTCTCTACGTTCGCTGTCGTATAGTAGTCTCACCTCTCGCGCTGCTCGCTCTCTCGTCCCAGCAAGTCATCGGCGCTCGATATCCAATTCTGGCGGTACGATGCGCAATGCCATTTCACGACACCATCAATTCTCACCGACTCGATAATCTCATAATACTCCGCTTACCCAGCCCTCCCCTCGCATGAACTACTTCGCTCAACCTGGCTCCGACCAACCATATCTGGATGCTACTATAACGGAAGCTGCGGTGTCACTGCGAATCACGGACGCGGAAACGAGAAGATTGAAGGGTGATATATGATGTCGATGGGAAGGGAAATGGAGATTCAAGGGTATCGATTGCTTTCAGTTGGTTTGGAGTAGTGAGCAGTACGTCGTACTCATTTACTTTCGTTTGCACCTCTAAACTAACCTTTGTTGCGGCCGATCCTACTTAGCTAGCTTCCGTTTCCCTACCTCAATCAGTGTCATGTTGTCATACATACCATAATGACTATCCTTCGCAATCTCGCACCCTCTTTCACACCTTCAAATGTCCGAAAGTGTGGCTCTTTCAAGGACGGATCGCTCGACCCCTTTCATAATTGCGGGATGTGTTTTCATATATGTTCTCATCGGTCATGACCGGTCGTGACCGGTCACGACCGGTTGTTGCTAATTTCAAGACTTCGACTGACCGCAGACTGCAACCGTTAGGAATACGGTGTGACCGCAACCGCGGGTCCGGTCGCAACCGCTTCGGTCCGGTCACGGTTGCCGGTCATTTTCGGTCGCCGTGACTGGACTTTGAAACACTATTCATTGATGCCTTCAAGCGCTTCCTTCGGACCTATCTCCAACCTTCAAGTTTGTCTGTACATCTGGACGAGCAAACTGTATTCGACTTGTATTCCCAGATCAATCTCAAACATATCAATCCCACAAGCGTTGGTCAGGCAGACTTCCGGCAATCAGATGTCATTCGGGTGCACCCTGCTTTGTTTGAGCGAGATGGCAGGACTCTCAAAGAACATGGTGTCTTTGACACAGTCCGACTTCTTGATCCGAAGACAAATCGGCCTGGATTTCTTGGTGACTCTCTTGGTTTATTCGCGTTGAAACCATTTACTGATTCATTTGGCGGTTAGGAACGCGAGTCGCACGAGTCAAAGCCTTGTTTACCTTGCCAAGTCAATTTGGCAAGTACGACGAGCCGCTAGCCTATGTCGAGATGTTCACGGAATTCCGAACACAATCAGCCACATCAAAGCTCTATAAGATCTCACATTCCATGGTACGTAGTGAGACAGGCCGCGAGAGGATCCGAGAGACCCACATTGTTCCTGTGACGGACTTTGTGCGCGGATGTCATTTGGTACCGGCTTTTGGGACTCGTGCTGATCGACAGTTGGACTCAGCAACAGTGCTAGAGGAGTGTTCTGACTTTTATTTCAATTCCTATGTAAACATGTATACTTGGGCTGAAGATCACAAACTTAAATAATCAACTTTATTCCGTGCTTCATCTCAGTAGACCTACAATGCTAGACTGTATCAACAATATTGGATACCACATACATGCTCCTAGATAGAATCGAGATCACACATAGCTACGTCTAGGTCTATCTAGATTGGGCAATTTCTAGAGGCATCTAGACGGGGGTATCTAGGCTAGAGAGAAAACAGATTCTAGGTATACCTAGGACCCAAAACAGGCATTTCCTGATGCGTTACGTCACGTCACGCGATGATTTTATTCTCTCACGACAACCACGGCCTTGCCATGCACCTCGACGACGTATAGCACGAATATGAATCATAGAGCCCTGGATCGAAAGGCTTCATATCAAGATTCGCAAGTCTCGTAAGTCTGGAAGTAAATGATTTTGCGAGTATGGAGCTAAATCAAAATTTGGATGTAGATGAGGTTCACAAAATTTACATCACGTTCAGCGAGGATGTAAGATGGACTGCTGAAGCTATATAATACCGTGAGTTCGTCATATAAGATATTGGTAGAGTCTTACAGTCCTCAGAAGCTCTTCTTTGACGATACGATGGACGCGTCATCCCTCGACATCTCGCCATTCCATTCCAACGGCAAATCTGGTCTTGTTATCCGAACCTCCAGTGCTCCCCTACCCCATAAAACATGCTCTAAACGCTACCATCGATTGTTTGCCCGGCCCTGCAGCAGCCCCTGCTTTCACTATCCCATCAATCATCCTAGCATGTAAGTCATTCGCCGAACGATTGAAGAATTCGGTGACGTGCAAAGCGAGGAGCCTCGACGTCAACGATGGGATCATTCGATTATGGTCAAACCCTCCCCTTCATCTCCACCCTGCCTCCCGAATCCCGAAGCACAAGATTCACGTCCGATCTACATCCTGAATCGAGCTCGGATCTCGAGAGCGTATGCCTCCGTTTTCTCGATCCCGATCCATACGCACTTGGCGACGCCTTCTCTCAAATTGGCTTGAAGTTCTTCCGGAGGATCGTGCTTCCGTCTCCTCAAGATCGAATACGAACTGACCTCGGGGTGGGATCGAAAGTTGAGAATGTAAAGGGGGGATCTTCAACTTGCTTCTTGGGCGTCTAATGTGCTTCCGCACTCGATTCTTCACTTCTTCGATCTCCTCCTTGGCTGTCAAATGCCAAGACCTCGTTTAAAGATGTCCTCCGAGTCTCTCCTCCTCTCAATGCTCTCGAACCTCGACAAGTCGAGCATATTTGCCGTGGAACCTCCAGAATGCCAAGCCTTTTTCTTAAATACCTTCCGCGTCTTCCCATCAATTCAGTTCTCTTCAGATCGCCGATCCATCCCTTGCGCTCCCACCATGCTGAGAGGTATAAGTAGGCCTGCTTTGCTTTCGATTCGCTCATCTCACCCCATCTACCTCGATCTACCCTCAATTCCACCGACTTATTCTCTTGGTTCACGTTCTTTCATTTTCACGGTGAGTGTTTTGATTGAGGGGAGGTTGACTGGTATTGATGATCCATTGTGTAGTGTGCACACGAAGGTTCTCCATCAAACATTGACAGGCCACGAGAATGGAGCCAGCTACATCAGCCCTGTAACGACGATTCTCGTGGTGAGATTTCTGATGCTGATCCTCTCGGGCTGTCTGCTTATGGGGCTCATTCTGGCCAAAAAGATAGACGGGTTGGATCTCCCATGTTGCACAAGTCCAGTGTCTTTGTATGCTTGCTGATTCGAAAGTACGTATTTAATATCTTCCTTGACATCCGGAGATCCATACTGAAGTATTATCAGTCGCTTTGCCGTCATCTTCCGTGACATATCTACGGTCATCGCTGTGTGGATGTACGCTCTCCAAGGTCCGCACATGAGCCAAACGTAAGTCTGAGTTCATTCAAGAGTTGACTTGTTTTGACGTGCATGTATCAGGTCAATATGGCTTCCTATGCATCCCTGGAATTTCTGCACCAGATACCTGCAACTCGTAACAATCAGTTCGATCCAGATACACGCGATCGTATGTATATAAGTATTGTCTCATTAATCTGTACCATGCTGATGCGACATCAGGATTTTGACTGATCATCGAAACTGTATCTAATCCGTAAGTTGATCAAGTCGCTCTGCTCAGAAATAAAACTCATTGAAGGTTCGGTTCAGGTGTTCTTGATGGTTATCAACAAATCCTTACGCCACTTCCGTTGCAGACGGTTAAGTAGGTCGGCTTGGACTTCGTGTGTCCTGTACCTTCGCTTCCAGACTTTAGCCGAGTCTGGCGTGGATGTGACCGAAGAGAAGATCAGCTGGGATGTGACTGGCAGTGTTGGCGGAGTAGAGACGTCGAGAAGAACTCAGTTTCGATGTTGTGTTGTTTTATCTTTCTTGTATTGTAGTCTTGAATAATACAACACGAATATTTGTCTGAAATATCCGACAGAAAATGAGTGCTAGTCCTGCAATCAAATCGGTGGCGAACAGAGGATCGTACAAACTCGTTACATCATTTGGCAAGTTACGTAACATCACGCTCCGTTTCTGCTTCACGACATCCACCCATCTCAAGCATATGCTGCGTGAGATACCCGATAGCTTTAGGAAGAGCTTTCTATGCTCGGTGTGAGCATATGGGAGCGGACTGTCGTGTGGATGATCGAGACGATATCGTGGAGTTTGGGGAATGCAGGATGGGTTTGACAGACGAAAGTCAATTGGTGCGTTAGGACTATCAAGGGGAGATATGGCGCTCACGGGCATCCGGCGTACAATCGAAAGAAGTATCGGAGCCATCTCGATTGACAGCTCCTCTGGAGCGCCCGTTCACCCCCTCGATCACAGCTATGGATGAAACGAATCCTCTCGATCCCGATCCCGTCTCGATCGATCGACTGAATCTTTCCGAACGCCAAGAGCTTTCTATTTTTACCTCCCGTGTCTACCCCATGCTTGGCTTTATTCCGGCTTGGCCTTCCGGCGTTGATGTTCTGGGGGTATATAAGGAGCACGGTTTCAGTCAAGTTTGCCCCATCTCACACTTATCTATCTCTATATCGTGGGAGTGTAATGTAGCGCATTTCTTGGTTTACACTTCGGCACCTTCGTCGGTCAGTTCATCCATCTATTCACTTCGTGCCCCCAGAGCTTCGAGTGACGGTGTATCTTTGTAGACTTGACTGGTTTCTTGTTACATTGTTCACACACATCATGTCGATTTCTGTAAGGTTAAATTGTCCGGATTGGCTGTGCCTTGGTATGAGTCTCTGATTTACATCTTGATGATTGGTGTAGCTCACCTTCAGTATTCAGAGATCATCCTTTAGCATTGCGGCTCTCGATCTTTGATACCCAGGATGGCTTCTTCTCTATAACCCTGAGTGCGTTTTATGGGTGCTAGGACCCCGGCTATATGCTGATCGTCTTGATGGTTCGTTTCGTTAATGCTTTCAGGCGTTTGAGCCCAGACTCGATGCCCCGCAACTTAGGTCCGACCTGAGTCGACGAGGTACTGGGTGACATCCCGAGTGAGAACTTTTTCCTTTTGACAACTCGTCAGATTCACTCACTGTTCAATTTCAGGGTCCCTCACCAACCACCTCGTCGAACCTCAATCTCGCGACAAGGTGACGATCTTGACCAATAGTGAGCGGGCTCGAATATGCTTTATCATCGGACGACACTCATCTTCAGACAGCCCGTCGGACATAGAAATTACCGCTCGATTGAGCCGACACATGGTACGTCGATGAAAGACAGAGCTTTTCTTCCTTGACGTTGATCGTTGTTCGATCTGTATAGTCGATTGGCGGGGATGAGGATGTCTGAGTTCTTTTCGATGGGGTTTAACGGAGTTCTCAATGACGACCCGCGAGCGATATGGTGGGCGGATTGAGGATTTATTCCAAAGTCGCACAATTTGCCATTTTGGCAGGGAATCCGAGGTCCGAGTCGCATGATCGCATGATCGCACGATCGCATCTTTTTTCATGCGAGATTCTCGTTTTGCGAAGTTGCGTACGAGAATAATGCGAGTCTACAGAATGTTTCTACTAAGTAAAATAATCGATGTAAATTGTCTCGGTCACTAATGTGAACTTTCGTTTTTGCGATCGTGCGATCAGGCGATCAAGTGATTATGCGATCAGGCGATCAAGCGATCATGCGACCAGTGTGTAAACAGTTCAATACCCTTCAAGTCCATTCATATCTCATTGAGATATCATGCATTGGGCTGTGAATTCTAGTTTAGCCTGGCCTCAATACCCGATCGGGGAAACAGCGCAAACAAAGGCAAACAACATCCACCAAGTCATCCACCACCACCAGTATGGCCACACAGGCTGCAGACAATGCATCCACTGCTAACATCATAAACCAAGGTTGGTTGGTCCTATGTCTGACTTGTGAACATCATCTCAACTCTTGAATGGCAGTCAATCAGCATCTAGAAGCCAACCCCCATATTGATATGGCACTCAGATCCAGCAGTGCACATTGGAATGCAATAGGGGCTGCATCTCTAACTGTATTTCTAGGAGTGCATTATCCTACACTGTCTGTCAAGGAAATTGTTGAGATCTATAGGGGGGTTAGTGATAAGGGTTTGGCCCTGTATGAGCTCAGTCTGCAGGACCCCTTCACTTATACCAAACCACTTTTTTCCACATTGGTATGCTGCTGATTAGTCACTTCCTCATCTGATGCTTATTCTGGTGTTACAGCCTGTGATTGATGCTGCTGTGGTTCATG
The DNA here is from genome assembly GCA_001630475.1 of Sistotremastrum niveocremeum HHB9708. Classification (NCBI taxonomy): domain Eukaryota; kingdom Fungi; phylum Basidiomycota; class Agaricomycetes; order Sistotremastrales; family Sistotremastraceae; genus Sertulicium; species Sertulicium niveocremeum. The sequence continues at coordinate 116,717 of KV419447.1, forward strand.
ACAAGGCAAAGCTTGCCCATCAATGTTGTGAGTTTTTCTTTTCTTTGACCTCTGCATTGTGATCCTAAAATTTCCAGTCCGTGATCATCTTGATCTGGGTCAACACACAATCATTCATTATTCACTCAAGACACAGGAGCCCTCCTACATTTGGATGGCTTGGGAGCATCTGCTATATGATATTTTTGGGCCCTTTTATCGCAACATCGATCATATTGAGGTATTATCGGTGTTCTGTATGTCTGTCATGTTTTCTGACACAGCTCTACTCTAGGGTATCATTGGTGGACAGATTGGTAACACATCCACCAAATGGAAGCGCCTTGATGTGAAGGCACAGTGGGTGCAGTACCGGACCATGGTCCAGCATAAAGCAGCCACACGCGGTCAGAAGTCAGCTTTGGTATGTGCCATGAATTGATTGAACTTTATGGGCTGATGCAGTCCCAGATGAACAAGTTGAAGTGGAAACCAAAGCCTCCAAAAGATATTGATGCTTTCCTGAAAGCTCATCCATCAGTGCACCACATTGAACGTAATGCATATCTCATCAGTCCGGCATGGACTCAAAAGCGCGTTGAGGATCACACTCTGGACCATGCTCTGCCACCAGAGCCAATCAAGACAGAGTTGGGCCGGCCTGAGCAGCTTGACAAGATTGTGATCATAAAGGAGGGTAATGTTTCAGATGACCATGTAGAGAACAACATTGCATATCTCCATGGCTTCAAGGTAATTGAGGAGAATGAGAGTGCAGCAATCTTTGTTGGTGTGTCTATTTTTATTGGGTGATCTATTTGTTGAACTCACAGGCCTTCTCAGAGGGCGCAGATGGAAGGCCAGAATTGCAGCTCCTTGTTCTACGTGATGCTTTGACAGATGATGACCTGAAAAAGTGGATGACACAGGTTGGATTGGATGCCATCAAAACCAGAAGGAATGTTAGGGTCAGTGATTTTCAGAGTGGGGTTCAGATCTTGTCCAGCTTACTGATGAACACTTAGCCCACAGACAGTGGTTTTATTCACCAATTTGGACTGAATGCCGGACCACGCCATGCTAGGTGTTTTGGCATGGCAAAGAGCTTCACCAGACCTCAGATGTGGTCTGCAGATGAGCGCCATGGCTTTAACCAGGCGTTCATGGCCACTTTGGCCCTTGAGTGGATTATGGTGCGCGCCTTGTTCCCTCTTGACATGACGCAGGGCATCCAAGAAACTCTCAATAAGCTAAAGATGCCTCCCATTTCCACTACGGACATTCCAGCTGGTGAGCACAGACAAAGACCATTCTTTAATGCACTTGACTCATATTCAGAAGGCTGTGGAATCGAATTCATCCTTAATGAAGTGAGGTACAAGTATCCAACAGCAGAGCGCCCCCCACCTGAAGGTTACTTCTGCAACAAATATGTTAGGTAATTCATGACTTGCATCTTATCTGAGATCTGTACTGACTGTTATCCCAGCCGGGCTCACCGTGACACTGTATACAGTAAATGGTCCTTTGGGCTCACCTCCCACCGTGCTGAGGTTGAGACACAAGACCGTCCCAGAACACGCTCAGCTTCAGCATGCATTCCACCACATGGGGGCGATTATGTCGAATTCACAAGCCGTGTTGTTGTCAGGGGGAGGGAAGGTACACTGAGTGCATTTTCACCTGCAGAGCTCCATTGCACCACAGCTCTCCACAACATTGATCAGTCTGGTCCACTGATCACATTCTCCCAGCGCATAGCAGATGCGTGGGGAAAGGCACAGCTCAATGAGGGTGTTGAGGTGATCGATCTGCCAGGCCTATCTGACTAGAAAACTATGTATTTATTTGACTGCTCTAAGGCATCACCAAGGTGCTGGTATCATATGCTACTGTCCTTCTTTCATATACATGTACCCTTCAAGAGCCTGGATCCATTCTACTACCCGTGGCTCCCATATTTGTTGGGGGAGTGGAATATCCATGAAACGGCTGCGTCCAAAAGGGATATGACCTAAAATATTGAACTGCGAGTCCTCCCCAGGTGCACAGCCATAACCCTCCGGTATTACACCTGCATTGCGGACATTGTTGAGCTGCTGGAAAAACTTGGCCTCACCTGCTGGTGTAAAAGGGTTCAGTACCCGTGGAGTGCGCACTGGATGATGCAAAAAGTTGTCAGCAAAATTTCCCTGCATGTTGAGTGGGATCTCAAGGCTGGAGGTATCAGATCCTGCACTGGAGTTGGAGTCTGTTTCTGATGCTGAGTCTGAATCTGAGTCACCACTGCCAAAAGATTTGTCAGCTTACAGAGGAGTGCAGGCAGGAAAAAAATTGCTTACTCATCCTCAGCACCTCCAGCAGGCTGATCCACCCCCAAATGCAGCTCAAGCAGCTGAGGATCAATGTCCTGATAATCATTCCCATCATGATCCACATAAACTCCTTGGGCAATTCCTCCAAGAAAGCGCATATCCTAAGCCACATGGTTATCAATATTGCTTACAATGAGCATGACGGTACTCACTACTGGGGACTGGCCATGTGTAAGGACACCTGAGATACCCTTGTGGTTCCAATTCATCTGGAATGCTTGGCAGTCATTCTGCAGAGGCCTGAGAAAGACCGCTTGGATCAGCCATAGGTGATGCGGATTCTTGCGGTCAAGCAAATAGGTATCCTCAAGCTGGATAAAAAATGCCCGCCACTGCCGTGCAAACTGGGTGCCAACCTCGACCCACAATCTTTCAATGCGTGTGTTGTGAGTTGACCTGTGGGAACAGTCAAACAAAACAACTGTTGACAGATATTTCAAACACTTACGATCCAAACATGAACGATGCACGGTTGAGACCACGTTTCTGAATCATGGCAGATGCAACCTCAATGTTCTCCCCTCCACGGTCACCTCGCACACGGGAGGGCCATCCATACGTCTGCACACCATTCTGGAAGGTACGCAGAACAGTATCTGGGCGGTTATTTGTTGCAACTGCCAGAGCGACAATCTTTTGTTCCGTCAGAAAAATTGGAGAAACGCACTCCAAACTAAGACATTACCGTATGGCAATACGCATCAATGAAGCCATGAATCACAAAACCCCATGCTATGAGCTTATGATGCCCATCACAAGCCCACAAAGCATTTGGGCGGATAATGACAAATTGGCCACGGTCAATTGTTTGATGGTACCGAATCTGGATCCCAACGGCATCTATACGGCGGAGTGAAGCACGCACACGTCGGCGTTGAACCCGGAGCTCCAGAGCACGTAGATATCCCTGGGCATAAAGATAACCAGAATTCGGCCGATGCAGATGGAAGTGGAGCAGGACCTCATCTAGATCTGCATCATTGATGTTCGAGAATGGCCGACTGATGCCAGCCTCATTCATGTTCTTCTTCATGGTCTTCCAGTCAACACCCAGAGCGACAGACATTTTTGAGACGGAGAGATTCCGATGTGAAGCAAATGCCTCCTTCAGAATCTCGGGATTGATGAGCTTTCGTGGCCGACCTCGTCGTCCAGTGTGTACAAGTGTGATGGTTTGAACCTGTGCCACATTTGCATCGGCTCCATTGCTGGCAAGATATTAAGCAATCCAGCCTCTCTTTCTCATCAGAGAAAATTGATACATACTCTCCAGAGTGCACAGCATAGGTATCCAGAAGCTGCTGGTACACCGAGCCAAGTGCAGCATGCAGAGCTTCGGACCAGGTGTCGTCTCCAATCTGGTCCACTAAAGCTTCGACCAACTCCTGCTGTGCCCAAATGGAGTTTCCTGCGATCTTGAGTCGTAAAGGATCGCTCTCATCCTGTTCCAGAAGCCTTCGGGCATGAGTGTACTTTCGGGAGACGATCTCATATGCTATTGCAATGCCATAAGGATACTGGCCAGCTGGTAGAACAGGTAGATCGTGTATATTCATGACAACAGCACCAATTTCCGCAAGCCCAAGAGCAGTGTAGCCAGAGAAGTAAGCTTCTATACGATAAGGATGACGAGCCCGATGTACTCGTTTTGTGGGTACAAACAACCATCAACAAGGACACTTGGTGATTTGCACGACGACAGTAACAGACCAAACTAGTTCACTCAAAATCCTCACGCTCATGGAATGCAACGACCTCCTAACCCAGGTCTCAGCAACCGACATTGACGAGCACTATGCCAAAAACAAGTGGGGGAAGTCTGCGAGGCACTACGACCCAGGAGGTGCGATAACTGCTAGGGTATGTGTGTTGCACATCTGGCAAAGCTTGAACTAACAGGCCTGACGACTACTCCCCCCTTCGTTCTTTGTAGGCAGGATCCCTTATATTCCGATTCAATCCTTTTCTTCTGCAGAGTCTATCACCCATATTTCGAGACATGTTTGGAGTCATTCAGTCACCCACCGATGGCTCTCCGATGCGACCCATGGTACTGCAGGACAATGCCGAAGAATTCAAAGCACTCATGGACTGGATTTTTCACGAGTCAGTCTCAGTGTCTTGCCTATGGCCGAAACCGATGATCTTGATGACGACGACTCTGCAGAAATCTAACCCCACAGGCCTGGCTGTTCTGCCTGTCAAAAGCCACAAAATATTACATCAAGCCAGCAAGGAATGAGGCTATCGTTCATGTATGGAACTCATCCCTACCAGCCTATGCCAAGCTCAGACTTGCACGACGATATCGGATCAGCCAGTGGATCGCACCTTGCATGCTCGAACTGTTCAAAATTCCACAACAACAATGGACTGCTAACCTCATTGTGCATGTGGGTGCCGATGTCAGTGCCATTTGTATAAGGACAGGTGCCAAGCTTCAAGCTTGGCGATTCCAAACAGCATGGGCGAGTCCAGTCTTCATTCATGACATGCTTGCCCCCTGTGCGAAGAGTCGTAAATTGAAAGATCTATGCGAGGCAAACTGGTTACCCACATGGAGAGCAGTGATGAGTCCTTTAAGGGCCGAGGTCCTCCCTGGCTATAAGATTCCAGACATCTCGGGTCGGCAGCAGCTCGATGTTCTCGAGAAATTCGAGATTCCAGACTTGGATCCACGATGCAAGGCATTGAGCATTGCGAAGCTCAAACGAGAGCGAACCATGCTGGAGGACGAGGATCTGAAGATACTAGCAGTTGCCGAAGGGATTGAGGCTTGTAACCTGCTCGATTGGGACCAGGAGTACGACAACTTCCAGATGGAGTCGGCCTCAGCAATAGCCGAAGGTGTCCTGCCACCTGGTGATATTTTAGAGTTAGCACTCGTAGCTTGACAGTCTAATTGCCTTATTTCACTCACACAAACCTCTAATTGGAGGACACTTGTGACTTTGACCTTTTCTCGTCGAACTTGGACCCTGAAGACCCTGGCCGGCTAATCTGAACTGTATAGTCAGTCGGAGTTCGGATATTTTGCTTCCACTTCTCCTTCTGTCAGACTCACATTGAATACACCGACACTCCTTTCCCAATATGGCACCTAAGGGCTCTAAAGCTTTTAAAGATTCCTGGATCGCCGATGGCAGCACCACCCTCATGGCCACGAGTGCCGATGCTAAGAAAGAGGTCAACGAGGGCTTGAAAGGCAAAAAAAAGAAAAAGACAGCCGAGAACAAGTCATCGGACAAGGTATGTGAATATAAAATCAGGGGTACAAGACTGGCACCCACCATATGCACAGAAAGCAAAATCAAAGGCCAAGCAAGATAGCAAGGCCCAGAAGAAAAGGAAGCGACAGGTCGTGACGAGCGACAGTGGCACCGACTCGGACCAGGAAATGAAGACCAAGACAAAGACCAAGACCGATCCCCCATCCTCAATGACTCGTATCAAGGGAATCTTGGTCATACCTAAGGGCCCCCCTGTGAGTACAAGCCCACTCGCAAATCACCACAGACTAACACTGGTGTAGGAAGAGCATGGCAGTGCACTGACATGCCACCAATCCGACATCAAGGACTACGAAGAGCATGGTCTATACATAACAAGCGATCGTAAGGGACAGCCTCTCGCATTCAGTCGCAACTGGGTTGAGAAGAGGATGTTGGACTGGGTTGCTGAATGTCTTGATCCGAAGGTCATCGCCGAGATCGCCTTTCAAATGAAAGAGCGAGCTAAGAAGAAAGGGAGTTCCAATGCGAAGGCTAGCCTAGAGACAGCACCCTTCATTCCAGCCTTTCGCAAGTATAACTCGATCGAACTGGCAACAGCCATCGGCAGCTGGGATGGAAAGGGGGTACATGCTGGGCTGCCAAAAGGACACACTGGGAATGGGATCGTCACAGTCGGTAAGTGTTGGTATTCAATTGACAGAATGGGTCCTTACTAAGGCCTCCAACGAATATATACTTGCCTTACCTGGGTACCTGCATGCAGGTACCTGCCTGTTTTTTTCAGCCAAAATCCCATACTTGTACTTGGCAAGTACAAGTACTTACTTGCCTATACTTGCCTAAATAACCCCTATTTACTAGTAAAAATAGCAGGCAGGTACCTGCCTAAATGTCCAGCCGATAATCTCATACCTGCCTACAGTGTATTAGGCAGGTACCCTTGGCAAGTATACTTGCGGGTATCCTTAAATGGGCTATATTCGTTGGAAGCCTTAGTCCTTACCAGTTATTCAGTGACTGCTGTGCCTCTCCCCCCAGACAGATACCGAGTGTGGACTCGCCCAGTGGTCGTTGTCGAGAATGCTGCTCCTCGGATGAGCACTATCGCTCAGCTGCAAGGACTCGATGAGGCTGCTGGCACAGGTGAGGATTTCAAATCTACTTATAGTGCTGGGCACATTAACTCACCTGTTTGTGTTATAGAAGCCGATGAGGGATCGTCCGAGCACGGTCGTGATCTAGAGGCCGAACCAGAGTCCCCAGCAACCGAACCACTGTTCCTCAAAGATGAGGAAGATCATGGGAGCAATAGCAGCCATCGCTCACCTTCCCCAGAGCAACAGCCCACTCGTCGACGCCGCTTGACCAAGCGAAACCGGACCACCAGTCCTGTGCCCTCGGTGGCAGCTGCAACACCGACTCGTGCTGGTCGGTCAGTTACACCAGGACCTACAGAGACTGACGAGCCAGCCACCCCTAAAAAGGCAGCATATAAACCACCAAACTTCCTTCTTGCAGGTCAAGTACTCACCGATCCCTTTGCTTAAACCGACTGTGTCGAGTTTTCACCCTTTTCACCCCTTTCGCCCTACACTGCCCCCCCTCGTTAATCGATTAATACTAGTAATCTTCTCCCATTCATTCAATCATTTCAATCACTGTCCTTCTCATTAGCTACAGGTCTGAATCATAGATAGTTCATACCTGTACTCACCTTAATATAACACTTTGACGATAATGCCGATATCGGATGACTTGCTGATCACACACCGTTTCACACTGGTTAATTTGAAGACAGCTCTCCCTCGTGGTATTTGTCTAGTCTTAATCCTTCTGAAGAGCACTGGGGGCTCGCAATCAGGGTAGATGTCGACGCGAGTTCGATGACTGTCCTCAGGATTGCAGACGAAGGCTGCATCGTCGGAGTTTGAATTTTTGCGACCTAGTGATCAAGTGATCAAGTGATCATGCGATCACGCGTTTTGGTGAATCGGTGATCTAGTGATCATGCTGTGCTACGTCGCACGCAAAAATAAAAGCACAATAGGTCGCAATAAACATTCGGTCTATACTTCACATTTTTCACCTCTCGAAAACTCGCATTTTTCGCAAATATTATTTTTTTTGTGATTAGGTGATCAATCGTGCGTTTTGCGAGTTTCGATTAAATCCTCAATCCGCCCACCATAGAGCGAAGACAGGCTAGTCCATCAGGGGATCACAGATATGCTTTGGTTGCCACAATGTCGTGGAAATGCCTTAGTGGCGTTGACAAGAGCTGTCTCCGAGGGCTAATACTCACTGGTACATCCTCATTCATTAATTTGCTCCCCCATGTTCTTTCCCGGTGCTAATGAGATTTACTGCTAGGTGTACGTTGATAGAGATGGCCAGACATCGACATTATCATTACGTCGAGTCCGCAAATCTTGAGCGGAGACGTTAGGTCGGAAAATGAGGAATCCGTGATCAGGATGCTCGGGAGTTGAGTGAGCATGTGTGATGAGGATAGGTCATCTAGCGGCGGATGTTTTATATAATGGAAATGGATAAACGCTGTATTATTTCCGACTGTAGTCTTGGTTTGTAATCAAAATCTGTGATCTGAAATATTTCGTGTGTTTTCGCAAATAAGACGCGGCAACAATTGGAGCTTTCAATTTTCAATGGATGTTAAGCCTGGTCCTAAGACTCAAGTTCTTCAATTAATTCTGTGAGAGCTCACAAAAAACTCAATATTCACATTCACTCCCGATCTTCAATCTGTCCAACACGAGCTCGCGTTATGTCACGTCACGCCAACCTTTTCTTTCTTGCCACGACGTCGATCGAACTGCTACATCTCGCTTGCCGTGCCTCAAGCCTATCTAAGAGACCTCTGTGTCGATTTAATGAACAGTAGAATCGCTCGAAGCCCAGTTGAGTGCGACGAAAATCTCGGAGACGATGTTGTGGGCGATTTTGCCTGATCGGATGAGGGTTAGGGCGAATGATTGAACGGTTTATTCAGGTGAGTGTACTGAACTTGTCTAGGAAGTCCGGTGAGGCTGATGATCGTTGGAAGCTCCGCAGTGGATGACTTTCGCCTTCAAAATATCGTGCAAGCAATTTACTCAACGACGCGTCAGCACTACCTTGACAGCTTGTCTCATGCTTCCGCTGCTCTGCTCCCACTGCCTTCTATTCCACTGACTCTGGGATACCTCTCAACATTGAACTGTGGGGAAGATCGTTTGGGTCTTCGACGTCCCCGCCTTCGAGTCAATGTTTCTTCGCGTGCTGGATAGTCCGAGTCTGAGGAGAGATCTCCCATTGGACAACTGTCAACTGGGTTGCGGCTGATCTCTCGCGATGGAATGCAAACGGGCGTCGCAGTCTTCGGATGAGGAGGCGGAGGTGATGATGGACGAATGGGATGGCTGGTACGTCCGATAGAATCAAACCATCGCTTTGTCATGACTCGATTATCACGTTTCAGACTTCCCATGATCTGGGATCATTCCTACATACTAGGCCACCCCTTCTCATAATCCTCATCCTGCGTATTCCCTCGTCGAATCCCGACCCGCCGCGAAAGTCAATGAACAGAATCCGATGGCCCGGGTGATGGATAAAACGAAGCTTTCGATCTACGCCTCAAGCTGAGCTCCGGTCTCAGGTCTGGCTCCGATCTTACTGTTCCGATCTGCAAGGGAACCATTCGGTTCGGTCTTCGGTCATTCAACGCTGCTTCTCTGGAGGATCTGCGCTATCTGTCAATCGAGGCATCGATCGCGGAATTCTATCGATCTCTCGGGATCTGGGGCGAGAAGGGTTCCATGGATTGACGGCGCTTCCTAGGCGTCTGGGTCTACTTTCGACTTCGATCTCCTCCCGAGTCTCTGCTTCTCTGGTAGAGTGTACAAGACCGATCGCGTTACCGTTCTGAATGCCAAGAGATACTCTAAATATATCCTCCGATTCTCTCCTCCGTTCAAATGCATAAATTTACATCCGAGTATGCTGTCCCTCAAGGTTTCGTGTATATAAAGGCCGAGAATATCGATGCTGTTCCTTCATCTCTCTTTCATCTCTCTCTATCTGAGCTCCCGTCCGCAGAATTCTTATCTTGTTTTATGCTTGGATTGTGACCAGTCATCCGGTCGACGCCGTTCTACACCGTCCTTACAGTGATATCGCGCCTACCTACCCTCGTTCCAACTCAAACACAAAACGGCTGATGTTGGTGGTTGTGTACACTCAGTCGGATCGATGGCAGGCATCAGTGAGTGTCTCTTCTTATCATTGGTAGGGTTGTCCTGCTGATACTTCTTTATAGATTTCTTCATGGGAAGTGGTTCTTTATACATCGCAGGCAAAGTCGTGGAGAAACGATGTAGTCGTCTACGTCAGTGTGATTACCGGTGAGCACTTGGGCATATCGCAGCTCCTAACGATGATATTAATCGCTTGGCAGTCTCTGGTTCGATAAAGCAATTGTCCTCGTCGAATTTCCAAAGTGGCGCACTGGCCGAGGTACGTTTTCTTTGTCTCAGGATGTTTCATACGTTATTGATGCATTTCTTCTAGTTTGTGGTTGGAAAGCTGATTAGACCGCGAGATTACCAGAAGATGTTCGGGGGGCCAACTGGGTAAGGTTTGGGGCATTGTTATCTTTTTCTACAGTTTTGGTATCTGTAGATCCTGGTCTTGAATAAATCGGCTTGTCGGGTGTCTGAATTATCTCTGCCTCTCATTTATGCGAAACTGAATGTGATCGATCCGATCGAGCACTCAGTCGGTCTCTGGCTCCTGTTCATCGGGAGGATTTCTTGACAAAGTCGGTGTACAGTACGATCGAAGTAATTCTCCCGATCTGAGCCTCTCGATCGTCTCGTTTGACAGGTCTTCCCGAGCGCTCGATGATCCCGGGGATTTCATGCACACAGGAGATCTGCTCCCGACTCCTCTTGATCTCGGGTCCTTGCGATCGATTGAAGGAAATCCTCCCGAACGCCAAGAGAATTTCAAAAATAGCTTCCGTGGCTTTCCGTTCTATTCAGTTTCTTTTCGATCGTTTACCCGTCTTTGAGGATGATGGGGTATATAAGAACGACCATTTTGATCCCTTTCCCCCATCTCTATCCTATCTCTCTCTTTATCTCATCGAGTGATCCGTCTTCATTTCTTGGTTTCAACTACCGCATCTGAGGTGGTGAGTCAGCTACCTTCTTTCTTGAGGCTTCGTTCAGAAAATTGGGTCTCTTTGTAGGGCCATAGTACCTGGCTCGAAAGTGCGAGGCACCATGGGATCGGTGCGACTGTCGAGTCTTGATAGGTGATTGTAAATTGCATTGGTGAGGCTGCGGCTGTCTTATTTTGAGATCGTGTATAGTCAACTGCTATCTCTTTTTCCTAGATGAAGGCTGCTCTTCGATCTAGTTGACCGTTCTGTCTCCATGTTCATGTGAGCTCGACTATGCTTCCGACACAATGATCGCAGTCTCACGCATCTTCAGAGTCGATGGCTCCCATGAGCCCTGGGATGCTTTCGCTTGGACCGGTTATTCTGAATGTCGTCGATTGATGTGAGTATTATTTTCTTGAGTGTCGCCACTGTGTCGGTTCGGGTATTCATTTTTGATATTCCGTGCGATGCAGCTGCGGTTCTGGCATAGCTGCCGAGAATTTTTGCTTACTGTTCATGTGATACCATGGAGGATCCGTCGAGGACCGTAAGTTGTCATCCAAATTTATTCTACAGACACGATTCTGATGCGCATTGAATGGTAAGTGCCCTTGAGTACAAAATTGGGCACTTTTGCACTTCTTGGTGACTTAGGCTATCGGAAGCACCGTGATCGATTTCGTCTGTTGCGTGGGTTTTCGCTTTTTGAATCCTGGTCATCGATGCTAATGAGAACTTGCGTGAAGTTGCCCGGACATCAGCTCGCCTCTATCAATAGGGAACTCGAGTTTTCGTCTTGAGGCTCCTCGAAGATGGATTCTCCGACGTGACTATCTCAAGGGCTAAACAGCGGAGCACCCGAGATCAAAGATTGTCGACACTGCGGCGATTATGTCGGTGATCAGTTGATTAGTCTTCAAGCGACTGATTAGGTACTATCATTTCTTGTCATCCCTCCGATTTTGTATTGCAGTCTTGGATTTATGACAAAGAGTTTTAGTCCGAAAACCCCGAATGAAGACTTCTGGAAAGGTTGTGCTGAGATGCAATCGGTTCGAAAAATTTGACAATTTTCTACAAGTTGTTCAATCTGATCATGATCAGAGTAGATATGTGACCATATAGCATCAATCGCCCCATTCCAGCCGAGCAAACAAACTGAAAAGCAAGCCTTCTTCGCGTTATGTCACGTCACGCATCAATTTCTCTCTTACCACGATGTCGACGTTGGCGCAGACCAGACGGAGCCGAGCGCGATGATCCGATATCTTAATCGAACGTTATATGCTGGGAATATGAGCGTCTGTAAGTCACTGGAATCTCTCATTGAACGATCCGGACGCCTGATTGTCTTGCAGATTATGATTTTGGAGGGAGTACAGTAGCCTTGGATGTAGCACGAATTGGGCAAGATTGATCTTTGAGTGAGCCGCCTGTACAAAATTGAGAAGATTGATAGACTCTGACATTCATTCAGAGCTCCCTCGCTATACCACTTGAGTCTCGAAATATTGCGATCGCATTGTCATCGATCATCACCGACACGTCAGCCCAGCACCCACTTCTCTCCCTTGGACCTCCTGCTCTCTTTCCCAAGGGCTTACGACCTACTCACTTCAATGACTCGAAATCAGGACTCTCAGTCTCTCCGATCCTTTGGAAGGATTTCTTCGTTTTCGTCTCCGGGCTGTTCTGCGACTGTTCTCTCGGATGGACACGAACAACGCTATGACAGCAGCACGATTGTGCAATCCCGGAGATATCAGGATGCAAGTGGGCCCTGAGTATTTTCGAAGGCATGGAAAGTTAGGGTGGACGAATGGGATCTTCGGGTGCGTTCGACAGTGCCACAGTATTGTTCGTCGCCAATTGAATGTGTACATGCAGATGCTGTGTGATTTGCCTTTCTTCTGAACTTGTTTCACTTTCACGACAGCTCCGCCTTTGTCCGGTTTATCAGAGACTTCGTCTGGACTGTCCTAAATATTCCGTCAATACCACTGCCGCACTGCGATAGCCAAGTCGCCGTCTCCGATGAAAGGGGTAGAAAGTTAAAGACCGACTTCAAGGCACTCATGCAATCGTTTCGGATCTCTCGATGCTGGATCGCGCTAAATCGATCGACCCACCCTCGGATATCCGAGCCAGACGTTATTCCACCCTCAACCGAGAATTTGAATTTTGATCAATCAAGTAAATTAGCAAGATGGTAAGGTTGAAATGCTTTGTGAGATGATGCTATGAAAGTAATATACAATTGTTTTGATGGTGACGAGATGATATGAGATGGAAGAAGATAATCCAGAGTAACCGACCAAAAGAGTGACATGACAAGAAGATGCTTCCCAGAACCCGCCAGAACGATACCCGAAAGAATGAAAGCAAATATGAAACCAAAAAAGACAGCGAACGTGAACGTAGAGCTGCTCGCTCTGAAGACCTCAGCAAGAATCAACTAAGCGCCGGTGCTTTCAGACCTCGCCGTATCTGAATCCTCCCCCGACGCAACACCAGGTCTCTTCACACTGATAGTCTTCAATCCGCTAAGTGTTTCCCGTCTAATTGCTACCGCATTTACACCAGGCATCGTTATGAAATTGACGTTCATACCTAGGAGTTGTTCGCTCATCGAGACGGGTGTTGTTGGAGGAGGCAGTGCTGGAGACGCTGGAGGTGGTGGGAGCCTCGGAGGAACGGGAGGAGATGGTGGAGGTGGATCGGATGGAGGTTGCGATGATGGGGCAGGTTTTGAAGAACGTTGAGGGTAGGGCTGATAGAGATGTTGTGAGAACTTGCGAGGTTTTCGAGTATGAGACGTCGAGGGTGTTGATGATGGGAAGAATATCTTGCGGAAGAATTCGGGGTCGGTGTGGTTGGGCTCAGATTGACCGCCAACTGACGATGAAGGTGTCAGAGAGACCGAGGAGGACGGTAGGGGTCCTCGTTCGTTCGAATTCGGCGCGAGAGACGAAGACGATGGCGAAACGGGAATGGGCCCCGATATCAGGCTCACATCAGTCCGAGATGTGGGTGGAGGTATCTCTCCAAGCAGATCGTTAATAGTCAATCTCCGCAAGTCCATGCCTCCCCGAGCAACCGGGCGATCTGTAGAAATAGGCGCCGGGGTACCCCTCGATGTAATAGAGACCGACAAGGAAACCGGAGGCGTGCCAGTAGGAACAGAAGTCTCTCTGCGCCTATCGACGTCTCGGTTCGCCCCCTGATCTCGCATGTTCGCTTCCTGCATCTCGAGACCAGCTGATCGGGGACTTCGAGCAACATCGGTCGTATTGGTCGAAGACGGCAGAGTAGAAGACCGCTGCACACTGCTCGACGGAATCTCTTCCATTTGAATATCCTTATCAAGAGGTTGTCGATTCAACAGCTCTCCTGCATTCTCAACTCTGTCCTGTACCCCCTTGCCCGTCATGTACGGATCACAATGAACGAACTCCTGATTGTTCATATCGGTGTGTGGAGGAGGCGGCGGAGGCGAAGGAGTTCTTTGTTGACGATATGATGCTGCGGATGAGGAAGGGGGTGGTCTAACCCATACTCTGTAGTCGGATGGTCGATAGTATGAGCCTGCGGAAGGTGCGAGGGTTGGACGAGGGACTGTCTGGTCGATTGCGACGAGGGGATAGTGGGCGTATGGGAATTGAGGGGGAGGAGGGATTCTCGGAAGAGCTGAAGGCTGAGTCATTGCCGTCGGAGGCTGTTGCGCAGAATTCATCTTTGGTTTGGATCCCGAAGACGAAGATGACGTCGACGCGGAAGCCTTCGGAGTAGATGATGTAGCCTCATGCGATCGTTTATTGACCCCTCCCGAAAAGCTCTTCGCGAGATTAAAGCTCGCTAGCCCCATAGGCGTATACTCTATCTTCCCAAATGTTCTTCCCACAATCGTCCCTGTAGGCGGTTGCGCACGATATGATAAGGGCAGGGAAGGGTGATGTATCAGCTTCGTTTGGGATGGAGACGTAGCAGCTTTCGCTGCCTGATTGGATACCGAAGGCATCCCTATTCCAGAGGTCGAAGAATGAGGGTTGACAGGACTGGTTGGAGTCGACGGGAGAGATGGAGTTTCTCGTTGCGCTTTGAAATGCGGCTGAGGAAGATCGGATGATGCCCCTGAAGCCGTAGGTGGAGTCTGAGTGTCTACGTTTGCTCCGTTCGATGGTGACTGGATCGGAGCAGGAGTAGGTAACTGTTGCGGTTCATCTATCCCACCAGTGCTTGGAGTCGTCATCGACTTCTCCGGGTCGCCTACAACAGGAGATCGTACTTGAGGATTCCTCTCGAAATCTTGCGCCTTTGATGGTAAAGTCGACCGGTTTAGCGGTAGAACTGGGACCCAAGGAGGAACATATTGTCTCGGCATCTTGTTGCCTCGAGCATCGAGCTCAGAAGGAGGCTTGTAATATCCTATAAAGGGTACGACAGGTGTAGTCGTTGACGGTGAGGGATTCAGCGGGGTGTAAGTGATGTCGGTCGGTCCGGGCATTGAGAGGAGCGGAAGGGGTGTAGATGGACGGGAGGATTGTTGTGATTGGACTGGCGTAGCTGCTGGTGTCGGCGGCGCGGCCGCAAGTGGAGGACTAGGAGATGATCGATGCGAGTCGTCGATATGATTCGAATCTTGAGTCGGCGGTTCCACAGGCGACTCGGGCGATGTTTCAACATCAATATGAGAATCTACTGGTAGTGGAGAGGAGGGTTGGGTTGGGACTTTCGAAGATTCTTCGGGTCGTTCTGCCGGTATCGGCTTCGCCGAAGTCGACGGTTGAGAGTGCGATTCAACGACAGCCGCCGGCGGTATCGTCTCCAATGATGCAGGAGCATCTTCCGCAGGTTGTACAGAAGCCGATGGAGAAGGATCTCTTCGTGATTTGCGCTTTTTACGTCGAGGCTCACATTCCGGCTGAGACTGAGCTTGAGGAGGCGGAGGAGCTGGATAATAATACGCTGGAGCGTACGGAGTGGGATAAGGTGCATATGCGAATCCTGGTTGTGCCATCGAAAGATGTGATGGGGGACCGGATGAAGGTGGAAGATATTGAGGATGCGGAGGCATGTATTCGGGGAGAAAGGTCGGATACATGTACGGATACGGATAGGGATGATGGTTCGTCGAAGGATGCGCTGCAGTGTACATTCCTGGTATACCCATACCCATGGGATTCGCGTCATGAGGCGATGGAACTCCCGGAGGAGGAGGTATAGTCGGATAATAAGCGCCGGGATAAGGCTGAGCGCTGGGGTATGGTTGTGGAATGAACATGGGTACGGCATTAGTTGCATATCCAGGAGGGAGAGCGAAAGCTGGAGGAGGTGGGATGTGATATGGACGGTGGGATGTAGAGAAATCAATGGGTTTGCGAGGGGGCAAATTTGGAGGTGATGAAGCACGAGCGATGGATGGAGCTTTTCTTTTGTGTGGAATTAAGGAGGAGGCGGAAGAAGGGGGTGGTACGTCGTCTGGACTTGTGCGATCTGAGGGCGAAGAGATGTCGTATGGGGAGGCTACGCTGCCGGAAGTGGTATCCCGTTCTTTCGATGAGGTCGCATCCTGCGCGATGACCTCATCATCAACCTCCATATCCTGTGAAGGATGAGCAGTCTCCTTCTCGCCGTTCGCTGACGACTTCGATGTAGTATCGATCAGGGTAGCTGGTTTCGGTGATGGCGATCGTGGGACAAGCGAACGCGTGACTTCGTTCTCATCTCGCAATCCAGCATTCTCATCCTCGCTCTCCATATCCCTGCCTTCCCTGCCTTCCGTCCCATCCTCGTCGTATCCTTCCTCATCCGCTGAATCCCATTCCTCTGCCTCCGAGTCAACCGTTCCTTTGGACGAAGAAGCTCCGCGAGTCGATTTTGCTGAAGCTGAGCGTGATCGTCTTGCTAATCTTCGCGATGTACGTCTGGGAGCGGAATCTTTCGGAGTCCCAATTGGAAGATCTGGATGGTGTCCGCTGATGCACGTCAGCCAAACCGGATTAGTACGAAATTTGGAGGACTCACCGAACTTTGATATGACGTTTGAGAGCATCAGTCTGACATGTTTCAAGATGATGAGGGAAGGATGGAGATGGTAAATCAGAGTCGAGATCGTACCCTAGTGAAGCTCAATTTGCAGTGCTTGCACACCAGATCTCGAACGCTGTGGATATACGATCAATATCGGCAGAGGATAGAATAATAAAGCACGCACAATCCAGGCATCTCATGCCCCACCACAGTCCGCTGATGTCGTTTCAGATCCGCCTCTCTCTGGAACACCTTATCACAATCGTTGATTCGACATGGCCATAGTAAAGTAGGATCCGTGATACGTTTCGGCTTATTCTTCGACGAATTAGGCCTAGAATAAGACTTCTTCTGGCTTCCCTCTGAAACTCCTGAGTTCGGTTCTGGAGATTCTGCGGCGATGGATGTGCCGGCGCGTGGTCGCAAGACTGGGGGTGAAGGAGGTGATGATTGAGTCGGAGGGATGATCGGTGGGGGGTCTGGAGGTGAGGTGCCTTCAATGACTTCTTCCAAAGTAGATTTTGAGCTTGAAGCCTTGTGTATATTTTCTTCAGATGCTGCCGCCGCGGCCGCTGCAGCAGCTGCTACAGCCTGTTGCTGCTAATCAGGATAGATCGAGTATTATGATCCCATTCAACGATTATCGCATGTAATGTACGCACCTTTTGCTTCATATGTGGTCGCACCATCTTTTCTTCGTCGACCTCCCCGTGAACGACGTCGACGATGAGGAACGGGTGGCAATGGTGGCAGACAAAGCAAGCGGAGTTTAAACCTGATTTGGGTAAATCACGCGTCGATTGAGACCCTGAAACTCGGGCCGATCGTGGAGTCCGAATAATTTTGTACTTAAACGAGCGGCAAGTCGGCATCGTTCTAAACTAGGAACATCCAAATTCACATGCCGTTGATGTTTAAATCATGAATGCAGTTCTGAGTGGCCAATGTCAGTCATTTCGATGTAGATTTACCAGGTTGTAGAGGTTCAAGGCTGGCAAATGCTCTTATCTTCTCATCCGGTGTGAAAGCGGGCGTATGGAATTTCATCGAAGTCGAGAATCAAGAATTCCCTGCTTCACACCATCGCTGGACCCACAGAGCTCACGTGGACGACTACCTTTTCGAGGACTTTTCTCGAGAAACCTCGCAGAGATCGCACGATGTTATCAGATGTGGGTCCCCATTTGAGTGCCCAAAGAGAAAGACGAAGCCGACGTTCTGGCTTATCGGAAGCGTCTCTAGCATAAGAGTACATGAGGCTGATGTTCTGGAGTTACACACAGGAAATCTAGATTCAATCGATGAGGTACGAAGATCATACTCTCGAACTCTAGGGCCATGGCTTGTCCGCATGACTCGCCCATATCTTCACGCCTTACGTACATGTTGCTAACCTCTCGCACGAACGATAGATCGCAATGTGTCGGCTTAGTTCTGAATATCCTTCACCCCGATATGGCGTAGATATCTTCTCGATTCTTAGGCTGCATGCCAGACTTTAGCATTGTCAGTACATGTAACGAGCTACGGGTATAGCTACGGCGCGTCAATACGCATAAAAAGTTCTTTATCATCCCGCATGCATGTTGAGCATAGGAATATGCGAGAGTACGACGATGTCAGAAGTCTGATCGTGACGAAAAATGTCAAATTGGTGATACTGTACTCAATCAATCTTAAGTCCCAGTCACGTGTCACAGGCCCTCAAAAAATTACATAATTTAGGTCCCATAACGCGTCACACTCAGTTGTTGGGACTTGATTTATTTGAAAAAAATTCCGGGCCTGCCCGCCCTGGGACTTGGCTGGTCATTTGGGACCTCATTTTCATGCATGTCACAGTAACACCTGGGACCTGGGACCTCGGGACTTGGTATTCTCATTTGTCACGGTCACAAAAGCTGGGACCTAAGTTTGATTGAGTACAGTAAAGAGTTGCTCTCACAATGATGAGAGACTGCAACAAGTGCCGTAGATATACGGAACTGAATATGACATATTGACATCTCTACGTAATATCTCTAGGATTGCGTGCGATGCTAAAATATCAATAAAGTTGAACTCGCTGGCGGAGCTGGAAAGTACCGACCTTAATACCCGATTAGGTAACGGGCGGGAATATCTCACGCTCACCGGCCGACATTCTTCTCTGCTCTTGAACTGAAGTGATTCATGTAAACTTGAATTTGAAATATTCGACCTGCGGCGATTGCGATGAGTGATTAGCCTATAATGGATTGAGCATAGCAATTTGTCATCTATACAGAAGCTGATCCGGCGTGCTCGACGTCCGTACTGCAGTACAGTGGGTTTTCGTGGTTGATCAAATCGTGAGCGCATGCAGCTGATCATCTATTTCTTGTCGAACCTGTCCTCGATATTTTCCTGCATGCTCGATTTATTCCTTTGGATGCCAAAGCTGAGCCGGCCAACGGTCGTTTCATGCCGAGGAATACGGATTACATAAGCGACAACCTCGTCGTTCAGCAAGCGATGAAAATTCACATTGTCGAGAGGTGATCAATGCATGAGGTCGAATCCGGGGTCACTTACTCCGCTGAGTACTCTGGTTCTCACTGAGAACTGCGCTTCTCTCTCCGACTTGTAATCTGCAATCAGTGCAGTGCTTTGGCCCTTGGGCTTCGGCGCTTCGGCAATCAGCTAGTCGTAGGGCAACGCAATGAACAGGGATCCAATAAATGGGCTTGTCGGCGATTCCCTATTACGACCTGCTCAAAAGTCACACTACTCGTGCTGTCTGCTCTCTTTCTGTCGATTCTTCATCTAATACGCCATCTTTCAGCTCTGCGACTCTAAAATATAGCGTCAAATCTTGATACCAGACGATGGCGACTCCTGAAGCTGAACAGCCCGATGAACAGCTGGCTGAGTTTGAGGATATCACGGCGCAGATCACGTATTCTGAAGAGGATGCGTATCCCGTTGCGTCAGGCGGCTATTCAGATATCTTCAAGGCACGGTTCAACGGGTCAGCGGTAGCAGTGAAAGTTATGAGAGAGCTAGGGATCGAAGGAGAGAAGAAGCGGCGTTCTCTATCACGAGTGCGTATCCATTGTGTGCTCTAATCCGATCTCCTCTCATTCCTCCTATCCATGATAGAAAATCAACCATGAAATGAAACTCTGGTCGATGATGAAGCATGAAAATGTCCTCCCATTCCTTGGATTCTGCTTTTACCGTGGAGCATCAGCTTCTCCTGATGTCGACGTTACTATGTTTTCGCTTGTCTCTCCTTGGATGAAGAATGGCACCGCACCAGAATACATCCGAGCACATCCTACAATAAATCGGATCGATCTGGTCAGTCTTTCTCGTCCAATCTCCGCCTCGTATATACCAACGAGGGCCTGAAGCTCGCAGGAATCATCAACGGCCTAGCATTCCTCCATTCCCAATCAGTGGTACATGGGGATTTGAAAGGGGTATGGCTTTGTATCATGCCGCCTTCGATATTTAAACCTTTACGTTCAGGGAAATATACTCATTTCCGACGACGGCAAAGCAGTGTTGGCCGATTTCGGATTAGCGATACTGCTAGATGCAGATCCAGTATTCGGGACGGAAACTTTCCAGACTACGACCGCCAATCTTAAAGGAACACCACGATGGATGGCGCCGGAATTATTTGCGGAGCCAGATAGACCGCCGAAACTCTCTCCGGAATCCGACGTATGGGCGGTCGGATGTATTTTTCTGGTAATATTGCGCTTCGAGGTTTGCTATTGAGGCTCATCGTATTCGAACAGGAACTCATCGCCAATCTCGTTCCCTATGCATACTGCAAGACCAACGTCCACGTCCTAAATTCCTTAATCCGACAACGACTTCCATATGAAGCACGATCAGGCGACATCGATGGGAACGATGTTTTGAGCTTGATCAATTTGGAGATCGAGCCATTAGGTCCTTGGGAATTCGAACAATATTCAGGACTTTGGGATCTTTGTCAACGTTGTTGGAGCATCAAACCTTCGGATCGGCCTAAATGTCAGGAAATGCATGAATTCTTGACGAATATAAGGTATGTTTATCTTGTCCTACATGGAGATTCTCCGTATCTGATGACGTCGGACGATCCAGTGCTTCGATCACAGCTTCTGCGACTCCCGAGAACGCCATCCCTTCCTCTTCTGACGGACTTCAAGAATCCGTCTCTCCATCTCCACCGTCGAATGCTCTTGATACCATCAAAGCCGTTGCAGAGATCGGTGCCGAGACTACGAACAATCCTCCAAACCCTCAAGGAAATGGTCCATCGACAGTGGATCTTTCTCGGACTCTGATCAACGTCTCGAGCGAGCTGAAGAAGGCTTCGGGGACACCAACGACACCCATCAAACGCAAAGACTACGCTTTAGCCAGCGACGAAGCACTCGTGCGGATGAGGAAACGTACTCTGGGGCCGGATCATCGCGATACTTTATCGAGTATGCACGATCTCGCTTTACATTATGGCACCAAGCATCGATACACCGACGCCGAAGCGATGGGTCTTCAGACTATCGAAGGCCGGATAAAACAATTAGGACCAGACGACCCTTTCACTCTAACCACCCGACATAACCTGGGTGCTCTTTACCGACTCATGGGACGATTCGAAGAATCTGAGAAGCTTCTCATCGAGGTTTTGGAGGCGCGCAGTCGGGTGTTGGGTGAATATCATACCAACACACTTGCGACTCAACATGAGTTAGCGCTCGCTCTGAGCGGTCAAAGTCGGTATGCCGAAGCTGAGGCTCTGAACCGCCGTACTATCGAAGGAAAGACGAGGACCCTCGGCGAAGATCATCCCGATACTCTGACGACGCGGAGTAATCTGGGACAGAATCTCAACGGTTTGCATCGTTATGGGGAGGCGGAGAAGATTATGCTCGCTGTCGTCGAGGGTAGATCGAGAGTGATTGGCGATGACGATCCCAGTACTATGGGTAGTCGGTATACCCTCTCTATCGCACAGCGGAATCTTGGGAAGATGAAGGAGGCGAAAGAGGAAGGGTTAAAAGTGCTGGCTTATCGAAGAACACATCTCGGAAACGAGAATATCGATACGGTTCGGTCTATGCACGAAGTCGCTCTGGCTTTATCCGGGTTGGGCGAACATAAGGCAGCCGAGTCTTTGGATGCAGAGGCTGCTGCCGGAAAGGAGAAGATATTGGGACCTATGGATCCCGATACACTAACTACCCGCTACAATCTCGCTCTCGACATCACGAAACAAGGACGGTACAAAGAAGCCGAAGCCATCTTCGTCGACGTCGTCAGGAAAAGATCGAAAGTCCTGGGATCCGAAACCCCATTGACGTTATGTGCGTCTTTCCAGCTCGCAGCGACTCTTCGGAATCAGAATCGATATAAAGAAGCGGAGTCTGTGGGCGAGAAGGTCTTCGAAGCTAGGAAGCGGGTCCTCAGCGAAGATCACCCGGATATTCTCAGAAGCATGCACGATCTCGCGCTGACGTATACCAGTGTCAAACGCTATAAGGATAGCGAAACGATGGGTCTCGCTTTGATCGAGAAGAGAAAACGAATACTCGGTCCAGATCATATCGATACCCTGGTTGCGATGAGTAACCTAGGTTGGAACTACTCTAGCGAAGGGCGACTGAAGCAGGCTGAACATTGGTATTTGAAGGCCATTCCACCTCGGAAGCGCGTTTGTGGACCAAACAATATTGGTGTGCTTATATGTACCCATCAACTGGCGCTGATCTATTATCGACAAGGTCGTTACACTGAATCTATCGAGGTAGGGAAAGAGACGCTGGCAGGAAGAAGAGAGGCGTTGGGATCGGATCACTTCGATACGATGATGACGATGAGCAATTTAGCGCTCAGTTATTCGAAAGAAGGACTCTACGAAGAGGCGGCTGAGATAGGTGTCGAAGTGGTTGAGCGACGGCGGCGTATCTTGGGGGATCAGAATTCCGATACCCTATCGAGCATCGAGAATTTGGCAGTCGCCTACGATATATTAGGTCTTACAAAACAGGCTGAAGCATTGGAGGAGATAATCATAGCTAATAAGCGCACATGACTTGTGTATTCCTGGGACTCATGGATAGCTTTCATCTTTTCATTTCATGTATATTATTTTTCCTTAATTTGTGTATATCATACCTTTTAACGCCTGACTCGACTTATGCGTCTTAGACTATTCGAAACCCAGAGGTTTCATTTCCGAAATCCGATTCCGATTCTGACGGTCATGCCGGCTATTTTACTTTGACCGACTATGACTTCGAGTGCGCTCGGGCCTCGCGATCCATCGCACATGCAGATCTTGTCGATGCAATTCATGGCATCGGAGAAACTCTCTGATGTTTTACTAGAGCTGAAGATGGAGACAAATGGGTTTTACAATGCAGGGTATTTTATGGCAACGATGTACTAGTCCAAAATGTACATAGGTATGCGAGTTCCTGCGCGGAACGAATAATCCGTATTACAAAGAGTGCGGCCTCAAGAAAGTGAAAGTGAATAACGAATATGTAATAATGCAGTTCGGGATATAAAGAAGGAGAGGAGGGCGGCTATCATGATGAGGGAGCGATGCAGATGGCGGTTATATATGTACTATGCAGATGCAAGACAAGAAAGAAGGAGACGATGCGTAAGAGGGATCTAAGGAATAATAATGAATAAGATGAACGAGATTAGCGAAGATTAGAGACTTACGAGTCAATCATCACGAGATGACGCAATAGCCGTTAGCGGCCTGCCTGGTTTCGTAGTCCTTTGGCAGCTCAGACTCCGGCGATGTGTTATCGGAGGAGGAGGAAGCGCCGGAGGAGAAGGTGAAAGTAAAGGCGGTGGAGAGGAAATCCATTGGTGAGACGATCGATAGGGTGTTAGGGCTGGTGTTAGGGGATGATAGCGAGACTATGCTCGACTAGGCCGCGATTGGGGATATGAGAGTTCGATGCTTTGTTCAGACCCGTCCTCGAGCCCTCTTATAACGCTAGCCTCCCGACCGCCATTTGTCTGACGATTGCGGGATCACAAAAGGTGCCAGGACAAAGCGGTGCCGAGGGGATGTCTTGGTGCTGGTGGCATGGACTCTCCGATAATAAGAAACGATGCCGAAAGGTGTTTTGATTGTAGGTAGTTGCGAGGGGTACTTCGCCTTGTGTGAAGAGAGGTCCGAGCATAATAAGAAAGCAGGGGTTGGTAAGCCCGTACATACGGTCAGGCCGTGTCACATAGCACTCAGACAATTAGTGGTTTACGTGACGGTTTGTTCTCGGAGGAACCAGGACCACCGCTTGTTCATGTTCCCGTCATCTTAATTGTCTAGTCGTCCGCCGTATCTCAGTAAAGACGAGGGTCTAATTGTCCAGATTTCAAAGGGCGCAAGGATCCGTGAGCTTGGAAACAAGGGAGTCTCTAAGGAATTCCACGCTGTTGTTCTGTGAAGATCATAGCTTTTGTCTGGCCTGCTATGTGCCATCGCCGCGTTGGCGCTCGGTGAATGAGGACGAACAAAAAGTTGATGTGACGAGCGTGACAATAAGAGATTTCGTCACCGGTCACGCTATGTCACGCCGGCTAGTCAGTTGCCGGTCATCCCGGTCATCCTAGCGACAACGCTTCGTCGATCTGTTCTTGGAAATGTACCTTTCAAGTGTACAGAACTCCCTATTTCAGGTTACACGAACGCGTTGAATTCATGGTGAATGCTTCTTCTTTCCTGATTCCGGAACTCAGGCAATGATCGTCGTTCATCCATGACACCCAACGCTTGGATGATCTGCATCCGCGATGTATTGAACCCAATGTAACCTCTCTGCTTACTCGGATCCCAAAAAGCATCTCTTCTGTTAGCGCCAGGAATTTTTTCCTCTCTCCCTGATCTTCCGGACTCTCGGGAGATAGATCATTCGACCGCCCGAGCTTGTTCTATAGTCCCTATAAATGGCTGCCCGCCTTTTGACTGCACATGCTCGACAACGCGTGGGATATCATGCATGAAAATTAGTTTTCAGAGAGACGTGTTTAGCTGAGCATGATACTAAACTGCAGTCTTGACGTCTAGCGCTCGGGACATATTCCTTTCTGTTGCGCATCGAACTACCCGTTTCTAATGTATACGGACGTTACATCAACCATGGTTATTTTTAGTAGAATATATTATCTAATTCTGCCCTGAAAACCGTCGAAGTAATGAATAGTTTACAGAGGCTGACTCAGTATATTCTCCAGCTCATCGGCCTCCTTCTGACGGCCCAGCTTGATATAAGTCACCATAAGATCTTCCATAGTATCCCGAGTTTCAGTATCCTTGTCACCATACAGCCTCCTCCGTCGCTCCACGACATCACCACCCCAATCCGCAGCTTCAGTGAGCCGCCCCTGTCTATTGTACACCAACGCCAATCGGCTTGCGGCCATAATCGCATCCTTGGAGTCGGGCCCATATAATCGGATACCTTTCTCCACGACAGTTTTGTACATCCCCTCGGCCTCGGAGAGTTTGCCGACGGTGAGATAGGTGAGACCGAGATTATACATACTCGCGATCGTATGTTGATGGTCTTCGCCCAGAACCAACTTCTTCGCCTCAATAAGCTTCACTCCCAATTCTTCGCATTCGGTATAGCGGGCCTTGCAATATAAAGTAAGCTCGAGCTGATGCATACTCGTTAACGTTTCCGCGTTATATTCGCTTTGTACGCGTTTGCGGGATTCGATAACTTCTCGGAGGAGAGTTTCGGCTTCGTCGAAGCGTTGGAGATCGTAGTATTCCATTGCGAGGCGGTCCATTGCGCTTATTGTTTCGAGATCATCCATGCCTAAGGTCCGTTTCTTGATCCGGACTCGAGCTTCTTGAGCTGCGATCTCGGGATCGTTAAGAGGTGTTGTTTCCCGGAGAGGATTTCCGGATAGGGAGGTTAATGGGGCGGGATGTGATTTCGTGCCGGCGGCTGTCAGTGTGGATGTGGATGTGGCTACTGGATCTCGGCGGGTGGAAGGAGGTTTACGAATGTCGCATAAGATCCTGCCAATTTCTCCCATCGTGATTCGGGAAGCGGGGTCTTGGATCCAGCATCGTTTACATAGTTTCCATAAGCCGGGATATTTCTCGAACGGGGTCGGACCGAGTTCATCGTCTTCGGGAGGTTGACATTGGTAGGGGGGAGTGCCTTTGAGAATGGATGGGAGGACTTGGAGGTCGTTGCGGCATGTGGGATATGGAACAGTGAGCATGATTTCCTACGAATTATCACTGTGAGTCTGGATATTTTGCTGCATTTGGTGTGAACGTACGAGTATGAGACATCCGAAACCCCAAACATCGCTTTCGTAACTAGAACTCGCTCCAGGATTCAGGAGTTCGGGAGACATCCATCTAGAAGTCCCTCTCAGGCCAGAGTCCGAATGAGAGAACCATGTTGTCGAACTGATGATGTCATCCTTCTCGGCGAATACTGCGAGACCGAAGTCTGCGAGGACCGGGTCGCCAGAGTCTGATATCAACAAGTTGCCCTATATGAGATGAGAAGCGTATTCTGGAGGTGACATCTAGGCCACGTACACCTTTGATATCGCCATGGATGATGCCTTTCGAATGAAGATGGGATAAACCGTGATAAGCGCCAATGACCTTCAACGAATGTAAGTGATAAGATCGGGGAAGAGAGAGGTAACATAGACGTACGATGTCTAGACGATCAACATCAGGATTGTTGCGGAGATATTGAGTCGAAGTGCCATTCTTCATCCAGGGAGATACGAGAGACAATAATGCGCCCTCCGATAACGGTCGATTCGGTCGCCAGAATAAGCACAGTCCTAAGAACTCCAGGACATTCTCATGGCTTATCTTGGACCATATGCGTAATTCACGATCCACTCTCTTCACATCTTTGAGTCTCCGAGCCGACCGAAGGAGAGAAGGAGATGACGCTTACTCGAGTCAATGTCTCCCGCATCGATTCATCGTTAATTCCAATCGTCTTCAAGACTTTGACTGCGACGGGTATACCATGAACGTCTCCTTTGTAGATGTCTGAGTATCCGCCTGCATCTATCGGTTGAGGATATGGATATTGATATTTGACGTGGTTGGTGAGATCTAAAGTTGATATCGATTTGTGGATTTGGGTCATGGTGACGTGTTCAAGTCGTCGTCTATGTCGTGAGATCGTATGAACAAACACGTCTAGATTGGAAGAGGAGGAGAACGTCCATGGATCAAATGTGGCTGTGTAGCGATGAAGGACTCGAGAAACGCTGGCTTATGTCATCAATCTTTTCCTAAACGGGAATGCTTGAGGGAGTAGACGGATATAGACGGATATATGATCCTCCTTGACGACTCGTACTCCTCGACACTGACTCATCTCCATAAACTGTATCACAAGAAGCTATTCAAGACGCAACTCTGACACAATATCCGTACAAAATCGATGTAAGAAATACAAAATAATAGATAAATGCTTCCGTCGATATCGTATATGATCTCAAGGCATGGCTGGGGTGCTGAGTATTCGTTCCAATTCTTCTGCTTCTGTCGTTCTTCCAAGCTTAATGTAAGTCACCATCAGATGTTCCATACTAATCCGAGTATCCGCGTCATCATCGCCGAGTACCCGTCGTCTTCGACTTGTGACGTCCGCACCAAGCGTAGCTGCATCCGTTAATCGACCTTCTTTCTCAAACGACAACACATGCTGATGCACAGTCGCAAGTGTCTCCACATCGTCCTCCCCTCGCCGCTCTTTGCGGAACTCTATAACCTTCGCGTAAAGCTCGTTGGCTTTCGAGAACTGATTGATAGAGGTGTACGTCACGGCGAGATTGAACATGCTTGAGATAGTCGAAGGATGTTCTTCGCCTAGCGCGAGAGATTTAGATTCGACAGTTTCCTTCCCCAACTCCTCAGCTTCCTTGTACTTGTATTGCGCGTAATAGATGAGCTCGAGTTGGTGCATGCTCGTCAGGGTATCGTAATGATACTTGCTCAGCGCTTCTGTACGTCCTTCGATAACGACTTTGGCGAGCTTTTCAGCTTCTTCGTGTCGCTTTTGACTGTAGTACAGGACGACGAGGGCGTGCATGCATGTTAGAGTGTCTGGATGCTTTTCGCCGAGCGTTCGAGTTTTTACTCGGAGGAGCGCTTGTTGAGCGGCTATCTCGGGATCGCGAATCGGAGACGTCGGAAGAGCTTGCTCGGGTTGTATGGGAGGTGGAGGTGGCGGAGGTGGTGGAATAACGGGAGAAGGAGCTCGGGGAGGGAGGATGATGGGTTCTGGACGATACGCAGTTTGGGGAGGTGATCGTTGGGGAGGCGGAGGAGATGAAGGTCGACGCGGAGGCGGTGTAGCAACTCTGCGAGGCTGCGGTGAAGGAATGCGGATTGGACGCGGAGGAGCTGGGACTTGCACTGGATGAGCTTGGACGATTGGTGGTGGTGGAGGTCTTGATACGGAAGGCGCGATAGGAGCGGGAGATGCCGCTCGAGGTGGCGGTGATCTAGGGAATGAAGGAACGACAGGATTAGGCGAGACCGGTCTTGGTCTGGGTGATCTCGAGAAGAATTGTTGAACGGGAAATCTGCGCGTCGATTGTCAGTTAAACTATGTTGGGGGAACTAAAAGGGTACGGTACCGAATCGGAACCAGACTTCTGGAGATCTCTTCGACTGTTATCCGGGTTGTCGGATCAAAGTCCCAACATCGAAGACAGAGCGTCCATAATCCTGGATGCTGATCCATCGGAGGAGGGCCAAGATTGTCAGCGTCTGGGAATGGGAACTCGTATGGGGGACGGTGTTGCATGATTGCCATCATGGCTTGGATATCTGTCCGGTAGTTGGCATACGGAAAGACGAGGTTCATTATCTCCTGTCGACGAATGACATTCAACTGATGAACAAGATCGAATACAAGGAAACGCACGAGGATGAGACAACCATACGCCCATACATCAGTTGCGAACGTTGATTTTGGCGATGAATCAGTCCCAAGAAGCTCAGGCGCCATCCATCTTGGGCTTCCACGTAAGTTACCCGTCGTTCGCGATGTCACGGATTCATGAGTAGGATTCAGAGATGGTTCATTCTCTGCGAGAGAAGCGAGACCAAAGTCCGCCAGAACCGGAGTTCCCTGATCTGTCATGAAGACGTTGCCCTAGATCAGTCAGTACGCACGCTGAAAAATCGCATCATATCGGATCTACTCACTCCTTTGATGTCTCCGTGCACAATTCCTTTACCATGAAGGCATTTCAGACCTCTTAATACACCCCAAATCTAACAGGGAGTTAATAGGGAGCTTGACGAAGGGATGCTGCTATCTCACGATGTCTAGACGGTCGACTTCTGGGTGCTGGCGAATATACGATACGACGGTACCATTCTTCATCCACGGCGAAACCAAAGATAGGAGTGTGGTACCAGCTTGAAGTGGGGTTGGAAAGAAACAGAAACCCAAGAAGGCGAGCACATTCTCATGGTTGATCTTTGACCAGATCCTCATCTCGCGCTCAATTGTCTGCTTAAACAATGAGTGAGTGAGAAAGTAGACATATTGTAACCACGCACGCGTGAAAATGATGCTTTCTTTGCTTCCCCTTGCACATCGATGTCCCTCATCACCTTCACTGCTACCAGCATTCCATCAATTTCGGCTCTGTAGATGTCGGAGTAGCCGCCTGAAGCCACAGGGCGTCGATAAGCATCATGATAGGTTATATGGTGACTGAGATCCAGTGTAGAGGAGTTGGCAGCTAAGACTATGGCTGCCCCCGCCATAGTCGTCCGTGATGATGAGCGGGAGATTGTGCAGGGACACAGCAGCAGGGTTCGCGCGAATCAGGGCGCTTACGTCAGCGAATCAAGAAATTCGGCCAACTCTGACGCTTCAACGACTGCTGGTCACGAGAAAAGTCTGAAAATTTGATAAACGAGCTCATGACTCTTTGAAAGCAGGACAAGCCGTCAGGATATTGAGAGAGTGCCCGATGCCTGCTCAGGAATATTCAGAGCGGTAATTCGGGCGTTGCCGATCGAGTCTTTTGCTTCCGCAGAAAGACAAAGAACTCTGTGAGACCTGGATTTGTGGTAACGTTTCATGAAAGCCAGTGTAATGAAGAGATAGCGCCTATATTCTCGTCAATATTCACAGCGAGGAATTTAATACGTTGTTTTTACTAGAAGTTGTGCAACTATTTTGACAAAAATTTACCTGTTCCGACAGAAACAGCACAACTCTTGCTCAACCGAAATATGCAGTGCATTTACGAGATAGAAAGATTGACATTTGACCCGATGTCGATACTGTGTTTCGACAGACAAGAAGAAAATGCGAAAGCCGACAAAGCCGACACAGCCGATGCGCACCAGGAATAAGCGCCCCAAGCATGCAATAGTGCTTATGTAACCGTCACGGCTCTCCCGCGACTCGCTTGTTGTTGCTAAGATTCGTTGCTGTGCCCGTTCGCGAGCTGATCTTGATCCCGGTGGTGCTGACGACAGGCTCCTGACAGTTCAATTGGACTGAATTGCACCCTTGCCACTACGCAGCTGCTTCGTGCTTTAAATGCCAGTTCACGTCGTGATGACTCTGACTCAAACTTTCCCTTCCCAACGATCGCTGTCTTACTGTCTACGATGACTTCGACTCAGACCGTATCTGATTTCCGCTTCTTCCCGGTGGAGATACTGGAAATTATATTTAGAATCGCGTTGGCGCGCAGCTCTGCTACTGCGAGCTCAGTGATACGGCTGAATCATGGATGGCGTTCTCTTCTCGAGCCCATGATGTATCAGAAGATTATCTTCGAGACAGAGACGCAGCTTGACTCGTTCATCAGCCGCGTCTGTCGGAAGAACAAAAGCCGCGTCAACGACCTGACGATTGCATTAAATCACATCAAATGGGAGCCCGAGTATATCGACGGTCTTGAGTCTTTGGCTAATTTGAAGAGCTTGACGTTAAATCAGCCCTCCCTTTTTCTCAAATTCGTATTGAAAAACCCACATCCCCATCGACTTCGACTCGATCTTCATGTTCTGTCGTTCTTCTCTCGTTTTCGGAGCATGCCAGTCGATCCATACGTTACGGACCTTTCGGTTCGGATTCGAGAATGGAATCCGGGGTGTTTCAACATCTTCATGAGCTGTTTTCCCAATCTTCGCACATTTCAGTTCGAGATTGAAGCTCGGTGCCTTCTGGGCACCATCCCGAACTTCGAATCATGTCTTTCGCCCATGATTCAGAATAGGGTCGTCACAACGATCCGGATTTCGAGCCCAGGTTCGGCGACGATTATTCGGTTGTAACTTCGAATTGAGCGGCCTCCATCTCCAATGGTACGGTCCTCTATGACTACCGCCACTTTGACTGACTGAGCTTTTTCGTAGGCTCCTGATGGCGTCGGCCGAATGATGGGATGCACAGCCTTCCATCAGAGTGTCGCGCACGGATCGATGGGATGTTCACCTCCGTATACACTGGATGATGGGTCAATTCACTGTTAGATGAGAGGCGGGAACGGCGTAGAGAGGCGCAGCATCTGTTCTTGGGGTTCAAACGGCGAGCGGGCGGTCGGTACCATGGCAAGATCCTGTGTAATAGTATCAGCCTGGGCGGGATGGACATCTTTAGGGGTAAGATGGGTGGGGGGTTCTAATCAGTGAGACTTTGTAGTGTACGTCGGAAGATCACTGCGCTGCAGACGATAGCCAATCATTTTTGTAAGGGTCAAGGGCCCGTCCGTGGGCCCAATAGCGTAGGCCTGCATGTACGTGCGTGTACGAAACCTGGCCTTCCTTGTACACCTTTCTTCCGATCTCGATGTTCCCATTGATGGAGAAGAAGCTGAGATCAATCACTGTGTCGTATGCAGTCCAGTATGCTCTCAGCCTGAGTAACGGGTCAATCCATTCCTCTGGAGACTTAGTTGGTATCAAGATCACTGACCTCAGACGTCATGGAGATCAACAGCCCTCTGAAATACTTTGTGAGTTCAAAAATACCATGTCGCATTGTCAGTCTCGATGGTTTGGTAGAACAGCGTTGAAAACGCGTTCCCGGAAGGACGGAAAATAGGCGCCGCTGATTGTTACATCATCATTCGGAGCGCCTAACGGGGTGACCCGACACTTTGTTTGTTCCGGCTTTTCGACACTTGATCCGGACGGACGGAATGCTGTGCTGCAATATTCTAATATAGAGTCGTGGAGAAAGGGCTACGTCTGCTCTCGACTGCGACTCGTAATTTTCCAAAGACCACCTCGCAGCGCAAGTTTTTTACCCTCTCTCAAACCCCATGCTGCAGTACGCTGAAAGACCGATGCACAATCATCACTCGCCTGCGCTCCAAATCCCGGTTCGGCGGGCGAGAGTTGTTGAGTTGCGGGCTTCGGTATTTTCAAACCTTCCAGTCGAAATCGTCGAACTCATCCTGAGATTCGCGGCTTCAGACGGACTACCCTATGCACATTCTCTCCTCTTCCTGAATCGAACCTTTCACGCTCTTCTCGAACCCGTTCTTTATTCTCGTGTGACATTTCTACACTCACAAGCCCTTGAGCTCTTTACTACTCAGACGCGAATATTTGAAGGGAATAGACTGCGGATCGAAGATCTTGTCGTCATGCCTCGAGATATGTGCCATCCACACGAATGGGGACCAAGACCTCACTTTATCGCATGTCTGAAGAAACTCCGAGGCATCCGTTCTCTGACGCTAGATCATTGGTCTCTCTTCCTTCAATTCGTCTTGAAGAACCTTCGGCCATCCCATCTCGACCTCTTACTCCCTCGTGTATCCTGCCTCACAGATCTCGACGGCAGAATGCGAACTCACCACACCCCCACCCCCATTCCCATCAATCGCAACCTGAACGTGACGCATCTGAGAGTCCGCCTTGGAGAATGGGACGCGAGGTGCTTCAACATTGTTATGGCCCATTTTCCGAACCTGCGGAAGTTCCATCTGGAGATCAATTCGGCGTCTCTCCCTCGGGAAGATCCGACGTTCGAGGTATATCTCAGAGTGATGTTGCACCATGGTGTTTCTGTGACCATTATGAGATATCCTCAAACTGAGCAGATCATTCATTTCGGGCCGAGTGTCATTACTCATCACTTGGATCCGTAAGTCATTGCTTCGTTATCGTTGTCATCATAACTCTGCTGATTTATTTGCATTACTAGGTGATGAAAACTTCGATGTATTATCGATGACCGCCACCCCAAATTCAGCGGACATCATCTCGGAGGATATCACAGACATCCTCGGTCAGAATCATGGGCTGGTTCATTGAACACTATGTCTAAGGACTGGGGTCAGCATACCGAGACTTTCCTTTCATGTATATGTATTCTCACGTCATACCGTCTCTTAACTTTATCATTTGGCTTCCTCATATTTATCTCTATTATATATATTTATTGGAATCGTGGGACTATAACTATTGAATATAACATAGTAACAATGGTGGAACGCTACAAAGAGCTGAGGACAAAGAACTTTTCAATTTGTTGCTACAATAAAGCTTATTCATTAAACTACTTCCTACGGGGTAACATGACCGTATAAACGCTCCAAGATCGGCTCAAAGATAAAGATAGTATCTTGGCTCATTCACTCCTTTCCCTATAACCGAAATCAGAGGGTCTCGACCATCATCTGGCTAGCATGATCCAGCGGCTTGTAATCGGCTTGAATTGACTAAGGCGACGAACAAAAAAAAAAATCAGCAGACCATTACAGTAAATTGTGGTCTCCTTCTTTATTGAGTAATGTATCTATACTGGACGAAGGATTGATATAATCCTGGCTGTACTGGATCCTGATGCTTGCTCGGTATGAAGCCGGGCACGGCACAGACTTGTGTTGGTTCTGTGTGATGCAACTTCAGTAACTTTTTTCCATATCTATCTCAAATAGCCTACGTATAGGGTACCAAATTCTCTGATACAGAAGCTTCAACGATTTCCCAAAGTCCATTTAAACCGCAAACATTTGGTCAGCGTTCGAGGTTGATAGAAGTTACGTCATTCAGCGCTTATTTCCACGTTGACGATTGGAAGTCCGATTCGTCCTCTGGCTTGCCCCAGGTTCAGTCAACCGTCAACGGGTTATCCAGGCATAATTCTGACAAACTTCCGGCGGATCATACCTTGAGTCATAGTAAGTGCATGCCTAAGCGTTCTGCAGTTTGGCTGTTTCCCCAGATGACCGTTTGTACCTGATAGACTCAAAGTTATCCTTTATGGAATCCGATTCCCAGTACGGCGAAGGAGGAAAGAGAGAACTCGCTTACAGAGATACTCTGAATGGCGCATCCATATCCTTACTGGATCTAGATCACGAGTGGATCAATCCAGTTCATACGTACATCGAGCAAATCCTGAAGTCCGCTCGATGGATCGCAAGTGATCCTTTGACTCTGGAAGTCGAGTCCGACATCGATCCCAATGCCTTCACTCTTCCTAAATCGAATTCGAAAAAGAATCCTACGAAGAAGAAAAATCCACCGCCTTCGAGATTGGTACCCGCATGCACATTGGATCCAATCATGCCATTCATTTATAATGGAGAGGCCGACCTGTCGACGTTCACTATGTGGATGACTCAGGTGTACGTTTATATCGAAGACCACCATGTCCCTAGAAAACGGAAGGTGTTCATCGCTGCCAAATTCTGTACCGGTCGTGCTCTGCGCTATTTTACCGTCCACGTCCTCTCGGGAAGCTCCAGTGACGAGTGGACTCTCTCGACATTCTTCGCGGGAGTCTTCTCAGCCTGCTTCCCTCCGAGATACTTCGAAGATATGAAGATGACGTTCTACGATCGAACCCAAGGCGATCGCTCAGTCTCTGAATTCGCCACCGAGATGAGAGAAATGGCGAACATATTGTCGGAGGACATGGACGAGGTATTATTGGCCCACAAATTTTGGAATGGACTCCATCCCGCTATTCGCGAGGAGATGCTCAACGCAGAAGATTATTCCGAAAGAGAACCATTCGACAGTCTTGTCGAAGCGGCGAAAGCTGTGGAACGGAAAGCTCAGCTGAAGAATCTAGGTGCTACAGCAGAGTCTCTGTCAGCGTCTCTCCGTGTTTGGCAGAGACGAGAGCAGGAAAGGATGGAAAGAGAACGAGTGGACGAATCCGGCGCAGATGAATCTCCTCGTGTCGTTCATACGACTGGATATGCGGTGGTATCAGCGAGACATGACCCTCTGATACTGTAGTCGCCAACAGAATCCAATGATACCAGTATTTTCTCAGAGCCGGGCTGCGAAATTTGCTGGTACATGTACTGTATAGCTATTATTCTAGCGTCGATAGAACGTCGAGTGAATTTTTTAAAGAAAAAAGTTGAACAGCGTGTCAGGATGAAACGGAGATGCTATGATTTACGCTTGTCTTCAAATAATTGACATCAAACTTGACAATATAATGATCGTGAGCCCAAGCTCTGAAACCGGCAATTTGCGCGATGACGAAGCGCCTGGATGTCGTACTCCTTTCCGCTCCGCTTCCGTTCACCTTGCCTCATGTCCATGCTCTCCAGCTCACGTCGCTTCGTTTCATCAACGTCGAGATTACTTTCATTATCACGCAGACATGCGTCTTCCTCTTCCAGTATGTCGTCTATATTTACCATCGAGCCCCAAAAATATTGACCGGCGCCGTCTCTTTCAGCGAAGTTCGATTGGGAGGTTGGCCGAATCTTTCAGGGTGACTTGTGGCGCTATTGACCAAGAATCGGGGACGCGTAGGACCCCTTGA
The DNA here is from genome assembly GCA_001630475.1 of Sistotremastrum niveocremeum HHB9708. Lineage (NCBI taxonomy): Eukaryota > Fungi > Basidiomycota > Agaricomycetes > Sistotremastrales > Sistotremastraceae > Sertulicium > Sertulicium niveocremeum. The sequence goes on from KV419447.1 coordinate 152,271, forward strand.
ATCTTCAGAGTCTCCTGACGGACGAAGAGATTGCGGTTAGGTGAGTTATGACCTGCACATCGGCCTCAGCTCAACACATTCCTATCCAATAGAGACACGGCACATGAGTATTGTCAAGAAAAGCTCTTTCCGCGGGTACTGAATGCATACCGAACTGAAGGTACCATCCATTCTCCCAAATCATCTTCAGCCACACTATTTCACACGGCCCTCATCTCCCGTGCACAGCTAATGCGCCCTGCTCGTAGATTTCGATTCAGGAGTGATGAGAGAGATGGGGGAGTTGGGGTTATTAGGGGCTACCATTAAGGGGTATGGATGTGCAGGAGTGTCCAGCGTCGCATATGGCTTGATAGCAAGGGAGGTCGAACGGTGAGCCTTTCCCATCGTCGTATTCGGAACTTGAGAACTGATGTTCCGACGTCAGAGTCGATTCTGGCTATCGATCCACCATGTCCGTGCAGTCCTCCCTCGTCATGCATCCTATCAACGAGTTCGGCTCCGAAGAACAAAAGGCCAAGTGGTTGCCCCGTCTAGGTGGGCTTTCGTTTATCCTCGGTCACTGCGGCGTGCGTCAGAGCTGACTTCAGGGGTGATGTAGCAAAGGGGGAGATAACGGGCTGCTTCGTCTGTCACGCTCTTCCTGCTAAACGCTTTGCTTCTCACAACCGCCCAGGGTCTTACGGAGGCGAATCACGGTTCAGATCCGGCTGGAATGGAAACTGTAGCAGAAGAAGTTGATGGAGGGTTTATCATTAATGGCAGCAAGACGTGGATTAGTAACGCCCCTGTAGCGTGAGTTTCTTGACCTGCTCTTACGTGTCGGTGCATCTGACGTCTGGCCCTTGGGTACTGGTTTCATTGTTCGTCATAATATTTGCCATTCAGGGATCTATTCCTAGTATGGGCGCGGTGTAAATGGGATAATAAAGTACGCGGGTTCCTGTTGGAGAAGGTGAGGATTCTTAATTCGCCGTCGCCGGGCCCCTGTTGCTCGAATGAGCCATTCATACCCCTCTGCCGAGACGGCATGCTATGGCGAATGCATGGCAGTCTTTGTCCGTGCACCGCCGCTTCTTTTCGATCCATGATTCTTTCAGAGGAGTGCTGACGGAGCATACGTCTTTTCTCTCAACAGGAAATGAAAGGACTGTCTGCTCCAGCGATTAAAAATAAATTGGCTCTACGGGCTTCCATAACGGGCTCGATATTTTTGGATAACGTCCGTGCTCCCCGAGAAAGTTTCCTTGAGGGTGGAATAGGTCTAGGAGCTCCGTTCTCTTGTTTGAACAGTGCCAGGTGAGCTTCGATCTTTGATTGCCCTCTCGTCGGAAATCATTTAGTTCTCCGATGCTGCATCTCCACCTTCTTCATATTCCGTATTCGCGAAACGATGAGTCTCATTGAATTTTGTCATTAGGTATGGCATATCGTGGGGAGTCATGGGATCGCTCGAGGATTGCATCTCGCGAGCTCGTACATACGCGTTGGAACGAAAGCAGTTTAAGAGACCCTTGGCCTCCTTTCAATTGATTCAAAAGAAGTTAGTGGATGCCCAGACAGAGGTGGCTCTAGGTCTCCAGGCTAGTCTTCAGGTACGGATTTGCTCACCTTCCCGATCTTCTCCAAAGTCCGTGCTTCGACGCCTCAGTCCGGCGATCATCGAGACGTCATACCAGACCGGCGGAGAACTCAAGCGCATACGATCTCTACATCTTTCTTCTCTATTCGGCGAACCTCTCCCCCCGTTCCTTCGTAACTGACTCTCCGATGCAGGTCGGACGGCTGAAGGATGCAGGCACTCTGGCTCCAGAAATGATTAGCATAATCAAGAGGAACAATTGCGGTAAAGCATTGGAGCATGCGCGGACGGTGCTCGACATTCTGGGAGGAAATGCATGTTCGGATGAGTCAGTGTTCTATCAGTCTATGAGGCGTTGTCTATTTGTTGACCTTCATTTCAGATATCATATTGGACGGCATGTTGCTAATCTCCAAGTGACAAATACATATGAAGGAACGCATGTGGGTGCTTCATTTTACCATGCCTCCGATCTCAGCCTGATAACACCGGCGATAGGACATACACGCTCTCATCCTAGGACGAGCTATGACCGGCCTGCAGGCGTTTGCTAATTAAGGATTGGTGGAAGATGTAGTTCCGGATACGACGATGTGGCGCATAGCAGGCGCAATCAAGACAAGTCGGGAAAGCGACGTCCAAGTCCTTATTATTTTATGTACTTGTTACTTTTGCTGCGGCTGTCTAAGCGCTTGGGACGACGACGGCATCTCCGCTAGGTCCCTTCGGTGGAGAATGGAGATCGACCTTAGCCGGAAGTAAATTTGATCTGATTGATCATGGTCATGGAGATCGGCGTAAAAGGCACGGCAACCGATTGGTCGGCACGTGTGCTTAGTCAGCCTTCGTCTGGGAGATGAGTCGCAAACAAGCATCGTGTCTGGACGAAAACGGAACTCTCTATGACCCAATTGGTCTAGCGAGTCCAAGACCCGGCCATTACATCTCACCCCTTGAAACGGCAACCGAATCGAGATCGCTTGAATTCGACAACATCATATTTGGCAAGTAGCGCTGCACTATCGGAGCTGCGCTAGAACTGTCCTGGATGTAGTATTGAGGAATGTTCTGAAACGCTGAGACCAGCTCAAACGGCCAAGTTCAACGCAGCCGATTCAGAAGTAACTCGCTATACGTCAGTTACAGGCCCCACCATCGTCCTTTCTCCGCCGATGCAAACCCCTTGCCAGAAGGTCGTTCAAGCATCAACTAGGGGCTCAATGAACCTGATGACGCTCTACTCACGTTCTTTAGATGTTCTGTACGAAAGGTATGACTTCCTAGAATCGCCGATGTGTCTAATCAGCCGACAGATTATATTAGGTAAATTTCAAGATGAAGGCGTCACAATTCTCCGGTCATCGCAGTCCTGTTTTCGCTCTGGCGTTCCTCTCGACAGCCCAAAACAGGCCGCAGACTAGCGCCTATACCGGCTCTGCCGTCATGATTGCCGGAGGCTGGCGGCATCCATCAGCACCATTCCTAATTGGGAGTCAACAACTCCACGTTTTCCCCTTTTACGAACCTATCCATTCTTTATTTCTCAGGAGGATCTACGCAACCCTAGCTGTGTCTTCATTGTCACTCTACCAAACCCTGATACGCCACTACCCGACTGAGAGCGATGCGATGCGTCGCCTCGAGTCCAGCCGCCAACGTCGCATGGGAATATCGTAATTCCACGTTCAACTATGGATGAAGGGGCGAAGCTCGGACTTGGATTTGGGATCCGTCTTCCTGGTCATTGTCCCCACAGACACGTTTGGTCGACAGTTTCGAGCTACATTCATCCGGTTCCTGGCGAGACCAATCCAGAACGAGAGCAAACAATGTGCTTGCGGACATCACATCGGATCGCAATCGCACATCTCATCACAGCACTCACCGGCGGCGGAGGAACTGAGGCGTATCTGCAATGCAAAGCTAGCTACTTCTTGGTCGTCAAAATACGTGTGGGGCATGCACTATCGTTTATTCGGGTTGGTACGGTTAGTTGGGCTACCCCTTAGGTAAAGTCCGTCGGCTCACGTGGAGCGCTGTGGGCTCGTGGCAAGGGGAGGGCAAAGCTGCGCTTTAGCAGTATAAAAGGCCACCGATCCTACGCTTCATTTCTCACCAAGCACCTGCTTGTTTTCTCTCATCGCTCACATCTCTCTCCCACTTCAAATCTCACTTAATTCTTGCGAAATGGCTTGCGCATCCTCCCTCGGCTCTCATGGCAAACAATTTACCTTGTTCAACCATGTCGGTATGTGTCTTTGACTCTGGTAATGGAGTATGACGTCGTATACTCATCGGTGATCATAGGTATGCACATGCCGAACATCTTCAAGCTATGTTTCGTCATGAAGGAACTCGATCTCAAATGGGAGTCTAAGTTCTTGGAGTTCGTTGCCAGTTTCTTCATGGCATTCACGCGACTTATCACACCTTTTCATCCAGCTTCAACAAGAACGAGCAGAAGCAATCTCCTCACATCGACTACAATCCCAATGGACGCGTAAGTTTCGCATACACATTCATCTCTTCCGAGCTCATCTCTTCCTGATCAGATCCCAACTTTGATCGATCACAACAACAACGATTTCCCTATTTGGGAAAGTAACGCCATCTTGCTTTATCTTATCAACACCTATGACGCCGAGAACAAGTTCGGCTTCCTCGGCAAGACTGCCGAAGAGAAGGCTCAAGTGATGCAGTGGCTCTTTTTCCAGGCCAGCGGTCAAGGTAAGTTCGCGTTTCATAGGATGATTCAGTGCCTAACATTTCCTCGTGTGTCCTCTCACAGGTCCTTACTACGGACAGGGTATGTAGTTACAATATTATCGATTGATAAACAGTTGCTGATAGCGTTGATTAATAGCTCATTGGTTCCTCTATCTTCATCCCGAGGAAGTGCCTTCTGCCATCACCCGCTATCAGGATGAAATTCTTCGTGTCTTGAGCGTCCTCGAGAAACACCTCCAGAATCGCGAATGGTACGTAAATCATCATTCGTTCATCGATTTATCTCTCATATATTATTTAGGATGGTCGGTGACTCGATCACTCTTGCCGACTTCGCCCTCCTCCCCTACAACTTGTTCTACGCTCCTCGTCTCCTTCCCGAAGGTGTCACAGTCGAGGACCGCTATCCTGCCGTCGCAGCGTGGCAGAAGAGGCTTTGTGCTCGTCGCTCCGTCGCTGAGACCGTCCAGGAACGCGAAGTCGAGGTTCGCAAATTCGCCAACACCATCCCTATCTTCCGCGGCGAGAGGGGTCGTATGGATCCTGTTTATCCTCAGGTTCCTGAAGTCGCCGAGTCTACCGAAGTCACCGTTGAAGCTTGAACTAATTTCTTTCCGAGTTGTCGCTCTCTCCTGTAGTCAATTACTTGCTCCGTGCTATGTTGTCTTGGAAGTGTAATAATAATTGAACGAATAGGTACCAGTTGTAGTGTTTTGTAATGTCAATAATCGAGTGCTTTTATCCGGTCATCACGTGTCATCTTAAACATTCGGATTATCGCACGTTTGGGAAGTCGAGGAAACAAGAGATTGTATTTTGATCATCCAATATACGAAAGCATAGCAACGATGATTTTAAGCTCCAGACTAGATCGATGCAGAAGCATATTACATTGTAACGCGACATATGACATTGCCATTCATACAACTATCGGTTTGACAAGCTTCTCACACCGCGATTGCGGGTATCGGAGCCCACCAATCGATCGAGATCAAAGTGTTAGGTAGAAGCGATCGTTGGAAGATGTGCAGATTTGGGGGTTTATCATGAGCACTGACCGGATCCCACTGGAAAAGCCACTTCGAAACTCGCTGAGTGAGATAAGCGTTTGGAGGAACAACCAGGACGAGGCGGATGCCTATACTGAGGAGCTTATTAGCATCGCGAATGACCTGAGTAGCATCAATTTCAGCAGAGTCGACTTCGAGACAGAGTTCCTCTAATGAAGTCTCCGACTCGCCCTCGCTAAACAAGTGCATAGCCGAAATGTCATAGCACGGGACGCGCAATGTTAAGCGAGTAATGTCATGCCAGACATAGTGTTGCCGATGAAGTGAACCGAGCACAATCGGCTGGTTTAGGGCGAGGGATAGGTGTTCGGGGCGGAGGTCACTCCAAGCGCGATGATTTATTCGGCAATTGGAATTAAGCGCTAGTGACGTTACGCTGACACAGTCGTTGAAGTCGCCCAGACACTGGATGAATTTATACGGGATCTCGGGATATAGTGCGAGATGCAGAACGAGGGATTTTCGAGAAGAGGAGACGTGATCCGCAAAGAATTTGATTTGGCGGATGGTGGTGAGAATGACCGAATGATAGAGTTCTTTTTCGACGACTGGTTGCCACGTGCGATTCAGCCTAGCGAGGCGAGTCATGGATGGTAAGTCGACTGTTGATACGACGGATATGATGTATATGATCAGCTCCGGTGGCAAATGCGGTTTCCGAGCTCGATTGGGTCGTGCCTGTCGGTCGATAGATGACGCCATCGATCAAGGTAGCAGGCGAATGGCACTGATGCTACTAATTGAGCGTGAGAAGTGCTGTCTCGAGAACAGATTGTATGGTATCTTACCAAATAATTGCTTGATATTGGTATGTAGTGGGCGTAGATAGCAAAGCTCCTCAGCTTTAAAGAAACGGATGCTGCCCCAAGGAGTGTGCTACCATGCCAACCAGGATGATGTAACGAGCACAGCAGAGCGAAGAGGATGTAGTCAAGTTCAACCTGGTGGATTCATCGTGGTGCCTGTATGCCAGCGCTATGAGAAGGAGAGACGAGCGCATTGAATGGATGGAAAGGCGATCTATCCTAAACCGGTCACAGGTTCTGGACGCTCGGAACTAAAGCGCTTCTGCGTTGCAAAGCTTGGACCGATGGGACAGGAAGATAAGCAGAGATTAGGTCGATTAGGTATGATTTGAAATGGCTGCAACACAAGGATGAGAGCCGAGAAACAACGAGGACCAAATGAAATACGTACACTCGTACATCCAAGTACTGCGCCTGTTGCTATTGTTACTCGAAGCAGAAATCGACCAAGTACTCGGAGACTTTGGCAGAAAGACGTGAGAATATTTTCAGGACATAAAAGATGCTGTGCGCGTCCAGATTGTCCGCAGAGTCAGCCAGAGTGAAAAGTTTGCGGAGGTGGCGTGACGCGTGACACTCCTTCTCAGGTTGTCGTCGATCCACCAACGTTGACCCAAGCGTTGACCAACGCCCTATCTGACGAAGAAGAATCTACTCCACCAACTCAAGATCTTGTGGCATCGCGCGCTGACCTATATAATATTGCTTTATGTCGGCGCAAACGCTTACGAATGAATTTCAGCTATCCGTGTTGCGTCCATGGCACCATGGCACCAGACAGCCTTTGCTTCCCATCCCAAAATTTGGAATTACCCGATTGACAAGATATCGAGGCCGTTCATGTCCTCCTACTATGCCTCGTAATATCTCGCAGATCAATAGGCTCAATTCTCGGATGCTTCGCAGTTCTGTATAAGGCTGATGAACGGCGGGTGTACCAAGGCATAATGCCATTCATAATGGCATCGTGCCTAGTTCTGCTGTTCTCTTCAGAAATATGGATGCCGTCGATGCCGAAAAGTTCCGTTTACCTCCCGAATCCTCCTCCGTCTGCATCCCAGATAATCCCCGGGGATTATTGGATCAATGTATGTCTATCCAAGGAATATCCTTCAGGTCGAGAAGATTGATAATGAATCTCGAGAAAGAGATTGTGATAGCAATCAAACGGATTCGCTTTGGATATCGGTACGCTGTCTCGTTCTCTTTCATTTGCGGGATGAAAATTCAGATGACTTTAGAAATGCTATGATTCGGATAGGCTACTCAGTCCTGGATATTCCCTTCGGCATTTCCCTCACTTCGAAAGCCTATATACCGGCAACCTACTCCTCGACCGATGATTCTCCACAGTCCACAAGCGTCTAGAGCACGCTCATCGCCTGACGCTCGACCATAAATTTCTCTGATCGACATTCTGGCAACGCCCGAATCCGAGTCCGAGAATGATCTATCTAATCTAGTCGCGTGGATACGAATTCCTATATCTGACCCGGGAAACGATAATTCTCGGGGGAGCTTGAGTCGGATCTATATCGGATGTGGTCTTGGGATCTCCGTTCCTTGTTTCTTTTTGGAAGGAAAGGAAGATGCGGTACCCCAGGTGATCGTCGATTTAGGATTTCGAAGATCGGTCGGGAGATTATGGGATCTTATTTAGTTTTTTGAGTGAAGTCAGACGATGGGTTGTGGAGAGGCTTCGGAGAATGGGATATGTGTGGTTAGACGAGCTCGGATATTAAGGATTGGGACGTTCCTGGAGTTTGGCCTGAGCGATGAGGATTGGAGGGAGGAGATGCGGGGAAACACGTGAGGATGCAGGGAAGGGAAGACGGAAGAGAATTGACAGTGAGTAGTGAATTGCGTCTATTGGAATTCATTCTTATTTTCATTCACTTCATAGGTCTTCTCGACTTTAGCTTGTCGTCTTCGTCGTCATACTCGAAACTTCACTCTGATCCAAGTCATCCGACTGGTTGCTCCAAAAAACCAATATCGCCAAAATATGTTCCGTGCACTCAGGGTACTCCAAAGACACGGTCACGAGACTCTTATAGTCTCCGCTCACCTGGTCTGCACCTAGGACCCAGGAGGGGCCAGTCTTGGCCTCGCACCTCCCTCTCCGAAAAGCCATATTTTCTCCGGATTTCATTTCGTGCAGAGGGAGGATGCATTCCGATGGGGGTCATGCGGAGTGGAGATGGGTCGAGTGAGGGGCCGGATTTGGAAGCTATGGCACGGAACTCGCGAGAAGGGAAGAGGTGTGATCGTGAACGTGATAACTGTGACTTCGATGAAAATTTTCGAGACATGGGTTCGTCTTGTGACTTTGCTTTATCTTTCGTTCTCAAGCATCGTGAGTGAGTCCTACATCATTGTTAACAACACTGACTTTTTGTTCTGAATAGTTGGTGTGAAGACGAATGTGAGAGGAATATTCTGCGCTAGAATGGATCGGCCGACGATATTCCCTTGGACGACGATCAGGATTCAATGCCAGGTACAGGCATTCTTCAAGCGAGCTTCTCGAGAGCTTCTTCGCGTCTATCGACCTTATCGCCGAATTCTCTCGGCCTTCCCCGATAGCACGTGCCGAACTGATTTCCCATTTTGAGCGATTTCAGCTCTCTTCTGAAGGCTTCTTGTCGCTCGGAGAAGGGGGAGCGCTAGGAATGTTCGAAGGAACGATTGAATGGCGTCTATCCCCAGCCAGTAGGAAGGCTTCTGACTTCTGACTTCGACGTTTGCATTTGTTTGTTTGAGAGAGCGGAATAGATTCGGTTTATTTGACTTGGATTCTTCGATGGATTCGGAAATCTCTTGGTCTTGGGTTCCGAGTGGGATGATTGAGAGGAGGTTAGGAGAATGATGTCAGTGGTCACGGTGTCTGAGATGGTGATTACTTTCCGGAATTTTGGGAAGACGATGATTACTATAATGGGACGAGGATAGATGTCAGATGAAAGCGCTCCTTGATTATGCGGGGATCCTTGGATCGTAGAAGGAACTATGATTGGTTGTCGTTGTGGATGATCAAAGCCGTTACTTATGAAGTCATCATTACTGAGACGAAGATTATGGGCGTTCGAATGCTTCGTGATCTCGAATATGAAGCATGTTGTTCATCTCGTCTAAATGATGTTAAAAACATGTGGAAACTGTGCTAATTCGAAGACTCAGAATCACTCATATCCGTCTTCAGATGATCGAACTAGATTTCATTAACCTATGTTTTTGGACTAGTACAGAATATATCGTATCTACCGTCGATCTCTCGATCACAATCGACATTTCTCCGCGAGCTCAGACGATGTCCAAGCGTTTCATACCCATAAAAGGAACGTAGAGCTCAGGAACGGAAGCTGATTCATAGCGCGATTTCTCAAAGAGGAAAGTAGGTCGAAACGAGCCAGTCGGAAAATTGGCCTTCTGAGGTTCTCGCTCAGGAGAGTTAGTAAGAGGTTAAGATCATGAGATGCACAGTCGATCTATTTGTTTGTTTGAGTGTTTGACTCTGAATGGTTTTAGACGAAAGAGTATGGAGATGGCAAGGGAGGGAACGGGAGGAGGAGGGGGAAGTCCGACGGGCCGTCTCCGAGGTAGATCCGATATCTGATTCCAGAGGTCGAAGCGGAAGTAAATTATTGTTGCGCGGATTCGTAGCTTGTGCTCGTTCGCAGATGACAAAGTACGAGCAGAAGACCTGGGTGCTCGTATATCGATTGGGAAGCCGCAGTGTGATTTGGGAGAGAGGTGCTGCGGCGGATGGGAGGATACCTTTTTTGGGAATTGGATACACACAGAGGGATAGACGCGTGACTTTGGGTTTGGGATCTGAAGTGCGAGCACGAGCGCGAGTCATACCTTGTGGAGAGTGCTTATTCGTCGTGTTGAGGCTTCGTATAGGGACCTTGATGAGTGAGGTCATTTGATGGGATGGAATTCGGGATTCGATGTTCAGAGGGCGTGGATGGCGGGGAATTGGCTTTTTTGGATGAGATGGGCGTTCCGCTCGTTAATGGGATATTGCTTAGGAAGAGCAGGCTTGTGCTTGATCTTATGAGTGCTGAGATCTGGTGATTACAAGGACGTCGATGACGTGTTCGATTGATACTGACATATTGAGGAGGTTGAGCAATGAGAACGGGGTGGGCGTTCAAAGGAATTGTTTTTATTGTTCAGTTAGGAACATGTCGTAGTCGAGCAGGGGAGATATGACAAGACAATGAGGCAGATCTGGTCATCTGGAGAGGGGAGGCAAGATGTCTAGGGGTGGGTAATGACTCGGCGCTCATCTGAGAATTTCGAATGATCTCATCTTTCGAGATGTGCTGGACATCTCACATCGGGCTCATCATTTCTCGTCGAAGGTCTGTCGGCGAACGAACGAACGTCTGATGGACGCTCTACCAATTTTACGAGGCGCTGGATAGTTCCAAAGCGAAAGAGTCGATCGAAAAGGAATAGACGAACGGAAAGAAAGAAAGAGACAACTGGAGAATGTCTTTGATCGTAGAAATTTGGAATACTTCTTGGTCTGCAGGGCTAGTGAGAACGAACGAAATGAGATCTGGGAGCAGTTAGAACACGATGAGAGCTTCCGTTACTACTATTTGGCTCATCGAAGGTAACGGCCGACCTCGAGCGTCAACCACCTCACGAACCAATTAGAGTGTGCGAATAGGGGGCGTTCCTGGGATTGGCGTACTGCGTCGGGACTTGTCGGAATTTCGGACATGGGTATGCCAAACTTCGAAGGAGAAGGGATTGGCTGTCGGGAGGGCAGTTACCATACTGGGACGAGGACTGAGAATATCCGATGAGTTTATCCTGTTTATCCAGATCTTGATCCTTGATTCGGGTAGCAATAGTGATGGGATAGCCGTGTTCCGTATATTTGGAAATTTCGAAGGCGGATTATCTGTGAGATGAGAGTGAGAGCAGATGACTGGATTATTAGTTCGGAGAAATGGGATGCCATGGGATGGCATGGGGAGGTATGACTGACGGAGAGCATGGGAGGCTAGGGAATGCGAGGACGAAGAGGGAAAGAGAGGTCAGGTGGGTATGTGAGTGATCGTTTGGATGGAAGATTAGACTACCGTTGGGAGAGTAGTTTGGGAGAGCTTGGCAGAGCGTCTGAGCGTCTGCGTAGTTGACTGTGGTTTGGTGGTGATCACGGTCATAGATGAATTTGGCTGTAGGAGGTGAATTGCTTGATTGGGAGTTGTTGGCGCTTTGTGGTTCGTACTTTGGCGCCGATTTAGGTTGATTACATTGAGATGCGTTCTTCGAAGTGCGGAAATTATATTCGAAGAGGGTGGTTGGGGGAGGGTTTCGAATAGACTTTTGGTTGGAATTTAGAGTGGAGGATTCGTCAGGGTTATTTCTTAGCGAGGCGTCATAGTAGAGCCATGACGAGCCCATTTGGCAAGACAGGGTGGTGAGTAGGGATCGAGGGCGGTAAGGGCGTCAAGGGCTTAGGGCGGGAAGGTACGGCGGTGTTAGACGGGATGAAGGCGATTGGTGCCCTGGTGGTGGATGTACCAAATTTGGAAGTTAGACGACGGCGTTGGATTGGTTGTTGCTGAGATGCGGCTGTGCATGGTGATTGGGCGTTTGCGGATGTTTTTGGATTTGGGTTTAGTCATTTGTGGCTGAGGCGTTGGTGGTTGTCTTGGATGTGATCGTTTGAGCACGTGGGGTGGGACGCGCATGTGGACGGACCGGGTGGGAGGCTTGGGTGCGCGTTAGAGACGAGCGTTGGGTGAGAGGGGTGAGATATGAGTGGCAAATTGGGAATAATGTCGAGAAAATGGGCAGAATATTGTTTTTGGAAGGCAGGAGGCGGGATCAGAATGGAAGCCGGGATAGTCCGATATAGCCGATTTGATCAGACGATCTCGATCGGGCAAGGGTAAATCGATAATTTTTGAGACGAAAGCTCGGAGGAGGGAGCATGCTCACGAGGGAAGGGACCCTGTGGTTTGAGGAGAGACTGGAAAGAAGCGAGTCATGCGGGGATAGCAGATGGACCGTCGCCTGACAAGCTCTCAGAGGGGAAAGCCCAAGCTCAGTCCGAGGTACGTCCGGGCTCGGCGGCGTCTCATCGGCCTCACTAGCAACTCTTATTTTTTATTCTGCGACGGCGACGGCGGGCTGGAGGACGACGGGGACGATGAGGAGAGGGAGACAGGGTCGGGATGGCGTCGTGGAGCGTGATTGGTGTGGCGTATGGACCGTCGGTTGGGGGATCAGAATATTCGGTGGGCGGGTGGATAACCTCGGAGACAACGATCGCCAAATAAATCCCTAAACGACCAGAGTTGCTATATATCCATCCACTCTTCTCCTCTTCCGCCGCAACTCTATCCACAATGCTCTCCACCTCCGCCTTTGACGTCTATCCATCCCCGACCTCAGCCTCCTCCTCGTCTTCCTTCCCCTTCTCCTACTTCCCCCCATCACCGCCTCTGTGCATCCCACCTGCGTTGCTCGGCCATCCCGACCCCGTCGTCCCTACCAAGCGGTCGCCATCGCCTGTCTCATTCGCCTTCAACACCCACATGTCATCAGCGGAATCAGAACACTCTTCATCCGCATCCCCACCCCCTCACGAGTCATCCGTCCCTCCTCAGAAGAAGCCCCGGGCTGAACGAGGCGAACGGATCTCATCAAAAGACTTTATCCCGCCCGATGTCAGTGGGCTCTCAAAACGCGAAGCCAGACTCGTCAAAAACCGTGCTGCGGCTTTCCTCAGTCGTCAGCGAAAACGTGAAGAATTTGAATGCATGGAAGTGTACGTAAATTTCTTTCAGGGCTCGATATTCGAGGCTGATGAGACCATAGTCGAGTTTCTGAGCTCGAAGCTGATAATGCTCGACTCAAATCCGAACTCTCTGCTCAAAAAGCTTCATCATCCCATCGCGATTCTGACTCGCACACCGCCGATCTCCTCTCCCAGCTTGCCAGTCTTCGCTCCGAACTCTCCACTTCACATAAGCGATGTGCTCTCCTCGAGTCAGACCTCACTCGCCTTCGTCAATCCCAATCATCATCCTCATCATTCTCTCGCCAAATCTCGCTCAAGGAGGACAACTCAGACGCATTGTCCGACTCGGAGAGCTCAGATTCAGACGGAATGGCGACTCCTCGAGCTGCAAAGGACAAGACGACATCAGTCAAGCTCATGATGGGTCTTCTCCTCCTCCTCGCACCCGTCTTATCCAAAGATGGCGCAGCGGAAGAACAGCCTACAGCTTCTGCTCCCTCTCCATTCCCCTCCCAACAGATCTCCTATCCTTCCGCCGATATCGACGTCCCCCTATCCATGACGTTCGATTCACTCCTCCAAAACGATATGCTCGGCAATTCACCTGCTCCTGCTTTCAGCATGGAACCCGAGTCATGGATGGGAGAGGATATATCGAATTATGGCATGATGGGGTTCGAGCCTACCATCGATGGATTCCACTTTACTCCTCCTGCTCCTCAGCAGTCGCCTTCGGTTTGGCAGCCTGCGACTATTGCTCCTGCGAAGACCTCGAGTGGGATCAGTCATCTTGCTAGCGGTCAGGAAATGCGAGCTTGGAATGAGTGGGCTGCGTCGCTTTCTGGACCTCCTTCGTCGATGCCTTCGGTTCCTCAGCAGATCTCTCTCGGTGGACCGAGCAAGACGGAGTCCATCGACGATATCGACGTCGATATCTCCTCTTTCCCTAATACAGAGGGCAAGATCGACCTCGACGTCGAAGTCCAGATGGTCCGAATGGAAGGCGGACGCGTCAGAGTACGCATCGTACCTGGATCCGGTTCAGCGAGCTCCTCAAAAGAAGAAGAAATGCCCCTCTTCTCGTCGCTCAATATCTCACCTTCGACATCCTCTTCTTCGCGCTCACGCTCGCCTTCCACCGCATCGACATCCTCAGCATCGACACTCGTCCAAAAAACGAACGCGAACGAATTCTCGTTCTGGGTTTCGACGAGTTCGGAATCATCATCTGCTATGCGCCGTCAGCGCGTCAAAATTCTTTTCGAGAAGGAAAGCGGTGAATGGGACGTCCAATTCGTCGACGCATGACCCCATTCTCCCTCCGCTCCTCTCGCTATGCCATGGTTCTATGAATCTATGACTTCGTATCCTTTCCATCATCTTCGTCTTCTCATTCGTATTCGTCCTTGTTCGTGGCTCGTCATCGCTGTTTTTGCTCTGGTATCTTACGACGTCTTGTTTTACTCGTCTCGTAGGGTTTCGTTTCGTTTCGTTTCGTTGTCTATTGCTTATTATCACGCTTTTATTTCTTTATCTTTCCTTTTCTCTGTACAGTAGTTGCATCTCACGTTCAAGTCTCGATATCTGACGACGAATCAAAGTCAAATGAATTTTTTGAAACACTCTATTTTCACGTGTGAATCCGAGAGGACAAAGCAAGGAATAAAAGTTGTTGATTTGAGGGGAAAAGGTACATTGATAACTCCGACTCCGAAGCCGATTCCGGACTGTATAGCACCAGATCGGAGATCGGAGCTAGGATCGCAATTCGGCATCGTGCTCTCCAATGCCGAAGTCGACGATCGCTCTCCTTCCACATGCTAGAAATATGGCGCTGCTGATTATCAGACTATCCCTCAGCTGGAGCTGCACATGGATCGTATATCGTAATTGCTCCAATTTATCATAAAGGGTGCACGGAACGCTTGTGATGCCTCTTCTATTTTCTGGCGACATTGATATCGTGACTTGGTTTCGTCATTCGGCTTCTGAGAGTGTGATAGCGATATCTCAGGCTGGTGCTCAGCTGCTGAGGCTTTACGGACTGCGCCCAAGGCTCGTATGGACCTGGAACAACCTCATGGAATCATGAACGTGCTTCGAGAGAGCTTATGCTGAGTCTCGTTATCTGTAACTTTCCGGAGGATAGTACACATGGATCTTCGGACGCTCTAGGACGATCGGCGTGAGAGGATCGTTCAGGAGGTGGATGGAATTGTGGAGATGTGATTGGAAGCGTGGTTTGGAGGGAGATGGTGAGTCTTTCGTTCCTTCAACTTGTTTGGGAAATGATGCCGACGCAGGGTTTTCTTGTCAGGCCCAATTAATACATTTGGCAATCTAATCGTGGAATTTCGGAGGTCGATGTGGTTGAGATGATAGGGAGCCGGTGATTGTGAGGAGATCATTTCGAGTTTCAGGATGCAGCTCCCGAACGCGATTTAAGTGGGTACTTCAAATTGGTCGAGTGTCATTAGTGGATGCATGTTCATCACTCTCCGTCTGGCTCCGGTAGGGCGTCAGTCCAATGAGCAGCTTTGATACCCTCTCTCGACTAGATGATCCCATCGCCTCGGCTTATATCTGTTGCAGTATCGGAAGTGGCCCCATATAATACCATCTTGTCTGACAATATCCTCAGACTGTTCATTCGACGAACAAGGTTATAAAGTTCAAACGCTTCAGCGATGCGTATCGTAATTGACCTTTGATATCACGAGAATATATTCAAAATTATATCCAAGACGAAAAGTAAATAGTGTTGTCCCCTCAATGACACTCAAGATAAGACCAGCTTCTGACATCCCAACCCTTTGTAAGCCAGCGTCCGGAATGACAGCACTCAGGTCTGAAGTTCAGACCGTCTGTGCGAGGCTGATATTCGGGCTTGCTATCGATCCGTTAGCCGAACCGTTGACGCCGTCGACGCTGCTCGCTGCATCCAAGACCGGCTCAGCATTCTCCTTCTCCTTGTCTTCTGTGCCGCACTCATCCGCGCCATCCACAGCCTTCTCTGCTCCACCGTTCGCCGTTGGGATCGCGTTTCCGTTCGACACTGGACGCGATTCGGCATCGCCTACAAGGACATCATGGAAGCAATTATGTTTCCAAAATCCCTCTGGGTCGTATTTCTTCTTCGTCTCAACTAGCTGAGCCCAATTCTTCGAGCCGTAAGTCCCACGAATACGTTCCGGAGTTTCGTTAGCTGCCAAGAACTGCGAAGGCATGAGATTTGGGATCAAGGATATAAAGACAAGAACGTACAGTTGGGAATGGACCGCCCAGAGACTGGGGTTTGAATACACCACTAATCCACTACGGTATCATGTTAATCGAAAGCGAGGTGACGAACGAAGAACGAACGTACCTCTTCTGCACTACCAACACATCTCGGATCGTCTTCCTCCAACTCCCACTGATGGAACGCAGCTACCGTCCATCCAGCCTGTCGAGCTTCCATCGGTAGACATGTGGTATCTTCTTTATCGGGAGAACAGACTGCTCCACCTGCTAATTCGAATAACCAAGCTGGATGATTTCATTAGAGGGGCACATGAAAGACAGAGGGAGAAGTACATACTGCAGCCGACGGGAGTGTTCGCGAAATGAAGGACGGTTTGGGCGATGATATCGTCTGGAAGTGCTTTGACGAGGTCGGAGCGGATGAACCATTTTCGACCGACTAAAGAAAGAACGGAATTAGCGTCAGAAGATTTCGCAAAAGAAGACTGAACATTAAAGACTGGATATGAGGATTCAAGAAAGACGTGCGAAGGAGCCGATATCAATCGATACCAGGGTGACTAGGTCGAACAAGGAATTGAACAGAGGGATGATGAAGATCTGACAAAGGGGATCAAATCAAAGATAACGAGAAAGGAACTCACATCTAGCCCTCAACATCCTCTCCACACTCCCCTGCTGCCCCACAAAACTCTTCTCCTGCACCTCATTCAAAAGACACCTCTCCCCATCCCACGAACTAATAACATCCAACCATTCTTGACCTTCCGCCTGAGAACCGATGAAACACATCTGAATAGCGATGATGGGTGATGCGCCTTCGGGGCCGGCGGTGAAGAGCGTGTTTGTGTAGAGTGTTGGTGGGGCGGATTTGACGACGTCGCGGATGTGACGGAGGAGAGAGCCGGCTGTTGAGGGACGGAATGTGCTAGATTTACCGATGAGTGTGTGTGTGAGGAGGAGGAGGAGGATGAGAGCTTACTAGACGAGGTTACCGGCGAATACTTGAGGAACGGGGTATGCCATAGCTTTATACCTCGTAGCAATACCGAAAGCAGGCCCACATCCTCGAATCGCCCACCAAAGATCTACACGCACACACGTCCATCGTCAGTCACGATTAAGAGAGGAAGGGAGGAGGAGGGAGGAAGGAAGGAAGTACCTGGATGTTCGAATTTATTGACAGTGATGACGTCACCGCTCGCGAGGACGTATTCGACTTCTACAAGCGCATCGATTGAGAGGCCGTGTAGACGAGAAAGGAAGCCGAAGCCTGCGAGGAGCATAACTGACGATCCAACAGGATGAGCCGCACTATTCATCGATATGAATATCAGTCGAATATTTCGAGGAAAAGAAACACTTACAAAGGAACATGGTAAGGAATCCCAATATCCCCACCATCATTCGATGCATCCCTCTCACCGACAACCCTCCCCGGAACTCTCTCACTGTTCATATACCGATCCACATCCTTCTGTTTCGCCCCAGCAGAGAACGTAACATACACAAAATCGTGCACAGGCTCAACTCTCGTTTTCCTCGCCGCTCCCGATCCTATCAACGCCGAATTAAACGGAGGATAAGAATACGGATCGTCAAAGTCTGAAGGTGGGTGTAGGAACGAGAAAGATGAGGCGGTAGGGAGGGGTAGTTGAGCGGAATGGGCGGTATAAGTCGTAGGGAGATATCCAGGGAGTGGATTTCCGTCCGCGTCTTCCCATTCTGATGGAGGCTGAGGGTTGGGGTCGGAATTTGACCGTGATGTAGATGTCGAAATTGAAGAATGGCCTAAGCCTAACGAGCCGGAGCCGGAAGATGATGAAGATGGGAATGATCCAGATGATGACGGGTTGAGGAGTGATTGGATATTCGAAGGAAGTTGGAATTGTGCTTGAGAGAATAACGAGAAGGGTCCCTGTGAATCCGCGGTTGCAGAGTTGGTGGCCGTGGTGGAGGCTGGCTCGTCGAGATAGGCGAAAGGATCGGTTGCTGAAGATTCCGGTATGGGTACAGGTTCTTCACGTCGCTTCTTGAAGCTAGGAGTTGGTGTAGGAACGACCGTGGGTGGTTTCTCGATGTTCGTAGGGGTAGCCACAATGGGGTCCTCTCGACGTCTCTTCAACCCCGCTACGAGCTTTCCTTTCCCTTTCGTCCCCTTCTCCGGCATGTTTCGTATTTGAGTGTACGGGAGATCATTGGTTTCAGTCGTTGGGAATGGGATTTCGTAGGATATGTCGTCGAGGAGTGAAAGGTCGAGGATGACGTCGCCCTGGATAGCATATCCCGCAATGCCGTAGCCACCGGCTTTAATAGATACGGAAAGCGCGTGTCTCCTGGCGAACTTTACGGTCCTACAAGACGTCAGCTTAGTTCTTGAAACAAGCAACAACGTACTCTGAGACATCATTGACGAACGCAGGTCGAACGAGCAACTTCGCCTCTGACTTAATCTCGCCGTTGAAGACCCTCGCATGAACGATAAACTCATCCGCATCTCTCGGTATAACTTGACATTCGCTCGACACAGCGTCTCTCAATTCATCAAGCTGAGCAGTGGAGAGCATCGTCGTGACTGCAGCGAAAGAAAAAGTGATGGAACAACAGATTTACAGCCTTTGTATAAGTAGCGCGGGGAACCAGGAACTCGGTACCCCGGCCTCCGGTTTCCGATCGTACCTCCCGATCGAATCGAGTAAGCGTTTATCCGCAGTTCTAGGTCTCCACTTCGTCGATCGTATCCAGATTTGATTTTGCTCGTCTAGATCCTGCCTTGTCTTTGTCCGGTATGACACCTGCCAATTTTCTTATAGCTCAACCGCGCTCTTTCACTGCACCGTCGTTTCAGCTCACCGGTCGACTTCATCGCCTTGTTCGAGCGTCTCCTCGTTCTTCTTATACATTTGCCAATATGACTTTCTATGGAAACTACATTCTATCGACACCTTTTCGACCCTGCATCTTCAGCGCGCCCACTAGCTTCTACAATGTCTTTGCTATTCGCTCGAGAAAATCGCCGAAGGTGCCGTTCCTCAATATCTCTATACTCGGCCGATTTTCCCCGATCTAAACGGGAGCCAACGTCTTTGTGGCAACCACGTTGGAGCAGGCACGTAATGCTTATCGTCGTCAAGTCATCGACGATATACTTCCGTTACGTCTTTGTTTCGAATTTGAATGGAGCTAACGTCTATAACTTTAGCCTCGAAATGATTTTAGCTTCCAGGAGCGATCATCAGTTTATTCCTCGGAACGTCATCCTTATCCCTAAGCGAACATCTGGAGCTAGTGTGCGATTTTATCCTTCCTAGAGTTCTTGAGTCCGCCTTCGACCCTGGTCTGTACATGTACTAGTTCTGGCAACACTCCTCGTCGATGTCCTCGGCCCTGGTACCTGAGTCACTCCACTGACTCCTCGGAACGTCATATTCATCCTACGCGAACATCGCACAACGTCCCTAGTCTAGTCTGCGATTCCTAATCCTTCCTCGACCTTTCTTCGACGCTTGTCCCTTTCGACTCTCGTTGCAACGGTGTTCGTCCTCGTCTCCGTCCCTGGTGCCTGAGTCACTGCACTGGTAGCACAGCAATTTTTCTTTCTTGATGTTCGAGACCTACCGAGACAAATATGACAAAAACCGATCTTCGCGAGCTCAAGTATCAAAAATCCGGAGTACTGAATACTCCGAGTCAGTCATTCCGAATCATTCGCACCTCCAAGCCGATTATATCGCTGTCGACGCGCCTGCCTGTCGTAAGGAATTGGATTCCGTTTTGCGCGGTTCCATGAATGAAATATGAATCGGCAATTTCTCGCACGTACCTCTTAACCCTTGCTGTCCTAAGAAGTTGATATGTCATACAGTCGCTTCACGGTCGGCTTTTCAAAGACTCGAGAGGATTTCTTTTCGGCTCGAAAGATTCTGAGGTTGCCCCGTTCATCATGACGAAGAGGCCACTGCGTTCTTGGTAGTAGAATATTCTTAGCAATATAGCATTTCCCACGCACAATTTCGAACAAAAAGACATATCATTATCCAAAATTATCAACGACAATCTACATCAAACCAGATAAACAACATATACACCATTAACCTCTCCAACACACGAAGAGATACGCAAACCAACCTACGGACTACCTCCCGCGACATGCAACACAAACACACCATCGCCGCTACATCAACATCCACTTATAATTCTCAAATCCGTTCAGAAAGATCCGGCAGGCGTGATACTGGCTGGGACCGACATCTTGGGGATTGCAGATGCCGCATCCGTTGCCCTGACGAAGAATCTCCTCTCACCTCTGCAAGCCTAGCTCAGTCTTGGTGGAAGACTGAAACATCGTGACGCTGGATCGATACATGGTCAGAAACACTAGTACGAAGATCATGTTGTGAGGACGTACGAGAGCATTGACGAACTATCAAGCGTTCGCTTCTGAGCATTATCAGAGCTTTGGATTCGACGCATCAGCCTCAATCTCATATAAAGATAAGTCAAACGACTCACCAATGCATCAATCACCGTTGCGCCGGATTTGAGACCTTCGCAACAGCGACCATATATCACCCGACGACTGGATCTCCCAAGCACAAGCTTGTCCGACCCAACACCTGAAAGCACATCAACATCAGATTCTCAGAAGAAATGAACATACATTGACGGACCTTTTATCCTCTCATTCCGAGATTTGGAGGGGGAATGTAATCGGCGGCTTCAAATACAAAGCATGAAAGGAAGTCCAAGAAATGGAACATGACGAAGAACCGCTTACCACCAACGTTGGGGGAAGTTAGCAGCGAGGTTCAGTGTAGTCGGTTGGAGTCCAAGCTTCCGTCGTGAAGCTATATCCGATCACATCACTTAACAACGAAAAAAACAGCCAAGAATATAACACGAAGAACGCACCATTGCTTCAGAGTACCATAAATAAGAGGTCTCAGCCCACGATCATCAGTCTGCAGTCCGACATCAGATTGAGTAGGAATGATGGATATCAAATGATCGACACTCACCTGGAAATTGTTTACATAACACCGATCTCAGCGATGGGAGCTGGATTCGTTGTCGCGGATCTTGAAAATGACATCGACGATGTCAATGGAACATCGCACACTCAAGCAAATCATACCTTTAGTACGTCGTTACAGGAGTTATCCAACAACACTCCATTGTGCGACAATCTGAAAGAAGAAACATAAGTTCCATCAAGTTCTCGGATCAGAAAATGAAAGACATACACTCCCAGAAGCTTCACCATAATCCCCACAGAGTTGAAGGAAAAAGGTATTGACCAAGCACGTTCGCGCGTGATCTTTTTTGCCGATGGCAGGACTGGTTGAGCGACCCAGAACGTAAAGAATGTCTTGATAGATAGGGACTGTTCGAACGAGAGAACAGGTTATACAAGAAAGAGTGATGAGATAGGTTTAGATGGATGGTAGATGGGGGATTTTCGAGCTACAAGAGCGTCCTTATATACTCCACGAGCATGTCCTGGATCGGGGATCGATCGACGAGGATCTCAACGAAAGGGAAAACTCGGAAGGTAATTTTAGATGATGTCTTGGCGTTCGGAAGGAAAGAAGAATAAACCTGAATAAACTTCAAAGGAATCCAATTGCTTGGAAGTATTCGGACGGGGAAGAAGCGCTGGGAGGCGATCGATCGATCGGACTCCCTCTTCATCGTCTTTTCATTCCGGAGATCGGCAGGTCAAGGGCAGGAAAGGGCTCCGAACGAATCAACCAAGCTCAGTTCAAGTGCGGAGGATCCGCAAGAAAGAAGTTCGAAAGAACCGTGGATTAGACGCCCAGGGCCGCTATCGATCGAGCGAAGTTCGGTCAAGCCGGAGATCGAAACTCAGCCAACCCCGTGCATGAATCAAGGCATGAATGAATCCGCGAAAGATCTTGAGATCTCAAGAGCTTCATAAGATACGATGTGAGAGACGAGATTGGTCCCACTACGGAACATATTTATTCAAGCCTCTCAGAATAAAGGGTGGAGACAAGGGCAGCCAACTGTGAAATACTGCTTGTTCTTGGAAGCAACATCATTGGAATATCGCCTAAGCATCGATAGCGGAAACATGGAATGGAAATATCGGATCTCTGAAATAAGCACCGAGCCCGATGAATATTTGTTTGGATTATGGGTCTCAAAATCGAAAGTCGGAGGAAAATGAGCCCTGGAACAGAAATGCATAAGCCCGCGGATCCACTATCACAGGCAGAGAACTCACCTCCAAAGCTTTCCGTGTTGAGCAACGTTCCAGATTGAGCTCTCCTCAAATCCGATTATTCTGAGCGTCACTTTCATCAACCGACCTCTTTCGTCTTCGAACGCCTATCGCATGTAGCGGACCTTGAGGACAGCGTAGAGGAGTTGAAGATTCGAAACGAATACGTCGCAAACTGTGTTGGGAGGCGTTTGAAGTGTTGGGAGGCAATGCTCGCTGCGAAGTGAATAAAATTTATGAGGATCTATGAGAACGATCAGGACGGCGGTGTCATCAGGAAGGCGAAGGCATACAACGGTTACCAAGGAAAGTTTGCCACGAGGGCATTTCGAACGAACGGGAAAGAATTCGTATTCGGATGCTGCAATGTGTCGACGCATGAAGAGATTACAAGGGTAAAATTTTCTTTCAGATTCCGAGTGAGGCGCATTGCGCGGTGGCTAGTGCACCTGAGGTCGTCGAATTCGAGAAGGCTAGAGCCAAGCATCAAGCCATAAGCCGAATTGTAGTGGTATCTCCAGAGGGATGGTATTGTATACGAGATAGGTAGAGGCACAGACCCTCTGGAATGGCATGGGTCAGGATGGAAGAACGATACTTCGATGACACGGTCGAACCTACCGGAAGATCTCATTCGGCGACCAAAGCAATAATCTCCACATCTTCAAAAGACCCTCTCTCGAGCGGTATCACTCAGAGACCCAAATCATGCGCCTTGTATTCCGGTATTAAAATGTTCTTCGTATCCAATAAAAACACGAAACATCATCCAGAATAAGCGCCGGAGACCGAAGCGAAGGAAGTCCTTCCAGATCTCGAAAATCAGAGCCTCGGTCCAAAGACATTGGCAGGAGTAAGTCCTCCGTTCAGGGAAGAAGAGCAAATGATCCAATGGAGAGAAGTGAGTGAGCCTGGGCTGACGTGTCATCGCCGACGTTGCGTTCGCGCAGTATTTCGAGAGTAAAGCCGGATTTCGAGAGAGCTTTGAGTATAGATCAGACACCATGAGGTCTCGAGACTTCCATAGAAAACTCACCCGAACCTCACCCTCCCACTATTCGTCCTACATCCAGAGCCACGCCCTCTCGGCTGACCCGCCGACAAATAATCTATGAGATAATCGGTTATCCAAACGAAGGAACGAGACAGACGACTCACGTGAAAGATCCGACGGTCCAAGAATATAGAAACTGCTGAAGATATCAAAGCGTCGCGCCCGGGCTGTCGCTGGTCGACGTTGGGGAGAAAGAAGAAATAATGCGTGACGTGACGTAACGTGAACACGACTCACTTCCCTGTTTATTTATTCGACTCACATTGGCTTTATTTATTCGACTCACATTGGCCTTTGCGAAAGATACCCAGCAATATTCTATGTACTTGTTTTGAATCGAAATCGAAGCAAGCGGCGAATTGGAAGTCAGCAGACTGCGGAAAACGATTAAGAAGATACTAAGGATCACACCAAACATTTCAGACCAGAGCCTCATTCCATTGAACGTGATCTTCGTACCGCATCGATTGAATAGAGAATTCGTGTGTGTCACTCCAGAACCTGAGCCTCATGTACTCTTATGCTAGTGACGTTCCCGATACGCCAGCACGTCGGGATTGTCTTTCTATTTGGATACTGAAATTGGGACCCACATCCGATAACATCGTGCGATGTCTGCAAGGTTTTTCGAGGAAACTCCCCGAAATGGTATTTATCCACGTGAGTTTTGTGGGTCCAGCGATGGTGCAAGGCAGGGAATGTTTGATTCTTGACTTCGATCAAATTCCCTAGGCCCGCTTTCACACCGGATGAAAAGATAAGAGTATTGGACATTTCTGGGCTTTTTCTTCCAATGTCGATAAATCGAAATGATGTACATCGGCCACTCATAGCTGCATTCACGATTTAAATACAAACGACATGTGAATTTGGATGTTCCTAGTTTGGAAAGCTGCCGACTTGCCGCCCGTCTGAGTGTGAAATAGGTCGGACTCCGCGATCGGCCCGAGTTTCAGGGTCTGATTCGACGCGTGATTTACCCAAATGAGGTTCAAACTCCGCTTGCTTTGTCTGCCACCATTGCCACCCGTTCCTCATCGTCGACGTCGTTCACGGGGAGGTAGGCAAATGAAAGATGGTCAGGCCGCATATGAAGCAAAAGGTGCGTACATTACATGCGATAATCGTTGAATGGGATCATAATACTCGATCTATCCTGATTAGCAGCAACAGGCTGTAGCAGCTGCTGCAGCGGCCGCGGCGGCAGCAGCTGAAGAAAATATACCCAAGGCTTCAAGCTCAAAAAATACTTTCGATGAAGCTGTTGAAGACACACCACCTACTGAATCCCCAGCGATCATCCCTCCGACTCAATCTTCACCCCCTTCACCCCCCGTCTTACGACCACGAGCAAGCACATCCGTCGCCGCAGAATCTCCAGAACCGAATTCAGGAGTCTCAGACGGGAGTCAAAAGAAATCGTATTCGAGGCCTAATTCGTCGAAGAATAAGCCCAAGCGAATCACGGATCCGACGCTACTTTGGCCATGTCGAATCAATGACTGTGATAAGGTGTTCCAGAGAGAGGCAGATCTGAAAAGACATCAGAGGACTGTGGTGGGGCATGAGATGCCTGGATTGTGCGTTGTTCCTGTTTCCATTCACTGCCTATGTTGATCTTATATCCATAGCGTTCGTGATCTTGTGTGCAAGCACTGCAAATTGAGCTTCACTCGGGTACGATCTCAATTCCAATATTTCATCCTCCCCCTCTTCTAATCATGTCGAAACATCCTAGACTGATGCTCTGAAACGTCACATCAAAGTTCGGTGAGTACTTGACCCTTTGTATCAATTCAATTCGCCTGACATGCGATAGCGGACACCATCCAGATCTCCCAATCGGGACTCCGAAAGACTCAGCTCCCAGACGTACATCGCGAAGATTAGCAAGACGATCACGCTCAGCTTCAGCAAAATCGACTCGCGGAGCTTCTTCGTCCAAAGGAACGATCAACTCGGAGGAAGAGGAATGGGACTCAGTGGATGAAGAAGGATACGACGAGGATGGGACGGAAGGGAGGGAAGGGAGGGATGTGGAGAGCGAGGATGAGAATGCTGGATTGCGAGATGAGAATGAAGTTACGCGTTCACTGGTTCCTCGATCGCCATCACCGAAATCCGCTACCCTCATCTCTACTGCATCGAAGTCGTCAGGGAACGACGGGAAAGAGGCTATTCGTCCTTCTCAGGATATGGAGGTCGATGATGAGGTTGTTGCGCAGGATGCGACCTCATCGAAAGAACGGGATACCACTTCCGGCAGCGTAGCCTCCCCATACGACATCTCTTCGCCCTCAGATCGCACAAGTCCAGACGACGTACCACCCCCTTCTTCCGCCTCCTCCTTAATTCCACACAAAAGAAAAGCTCCATCCATCGCTCGTGCTTCATCACCTCCATCCGTCCCTCCTCGCAAACCCATCGACTTCTCCACATCCCATCGTCCATATCACATCCCACCACCTCCAGCTTTCGCTCTCCCTCCTGGATATCAAACTAACGCTGTACCAATGTATATTCCACAACCATACCCCAGCGCTCAGCCATATCCCGGCGCTTATTATCCGACTATACCTCCTCCTCCGGGAGTTCCACCGCCTCATGACGCGAATCCCATGGGTATGGCTGTACCAGGAATGTACACCGCTGCATCTCCTTCGACGAACCATCATCCATATCCGTATCCGTACATGTATCCAACCTTCATTCCGGAATACATGCATCCGCAATATCTCCCGCCATCATGCGGTCCTCCACAACCTATTCCGATGGCACAACCTGCATACGCATACGCGTATCCTAGTCCGTACGCTCCGACGTATTATTATCCGCCGCCTCCGCCTCCTCAGGCTCAGGCTCAGCAGGAACTTGAGCCTCGACGTAAGAAGCGGAAATCACGAGGAGATCCTTCTCCTTCGTCTTCCGCTCAAGTTACAGAAGATGCTCCTGCATCTTCGGTTTCGATGCCGCCGGCGCCGATCATCAAATCGTCATCTCAGTCGTCAAATTTGGTGCAACCGGTAGCCCCAGAACAACGCGAGGAGCATTCCGAAGTGCCAGCCCATCCTCCCTCTCCACCACCGGTAGACACTCGAATGGACCTCGAACCATCATCCGAGTCGCCTCCAGAACCTCCGACTCAAGATTCCAATCACGTCGACGACTCGCATGGATCGGCTCCCACTCCTCCACCTGCCGCTGCCCCACCGACACCAGCAGCTACGCCAGTCCGATCACAACAATCCTCCCGTCCATCTACACCTCTACCGCTCATCTCAATGCCGGACTCGACCAACATCACGTCCACCCCACCGAAGAGGTTACCGGTAACGACTACATCGACCCCTATCGTACCTTTCACAGGATATTACAAGCCTCCCTCCGAGTTCGATGCGAGAGGAAATAAGATGCCAAGACAATACGTCCCGCCTTGGGTACCTGTTCTGCCGCTTAACCGATCGACTTTAGCATCGAGGTCGCAAGATTCCGAGAGGAATCCTAGAGTGCAATCTCCTGCCGTGGACGCTCGGGAGAACTCTTCGACGATTACCGGTGCTGTTGGGGTAGATGAACCTCAACAATTACCGACACCTGGTTCTCTGCAGTCGGCTTCGCACACGAGTACTCCTATTCCGCCTCAGCCATCGTCAAACGGAGCAAGTGTAGACAAGGGAGCATCTTCAGCGGTATCAGGCACATTAACAGAGGTATCTCAGTTGCATGTCAAAGCGCAGCGCGAAACACCATCTCTCCCACCAACTCCGACGAGTCCCGTCAAGCCCAGCACTTCGGCCTCCTCATCGTCTACAACGGGGTTGCTTCAGGCAGCGAACGCTGCTGACTCACCATCCCAAACAAGGCCGATACCTCATTCTACCGCTCCCCCTTTATTGTATCGGTCACAACCATCTACAGGGTTGATGGTGGGGAGAACGTTTGGGAAGATTGAATATACGCCTATGGGGTTAGCTAGCTTCAATCTCGCGAAGACCTTTTCGGGAGGGATCAATAAACGACCGCACGATGCTACATCATCTACTCCGAAGTGTTGGGAATATTTGACAGTCTTGTGAGAGATTGTGAGAGAAAGAGAGATGTGACCACAATATGGGTTGAATAATGCGATAGTATTCGAGTAGACTACAGTGGTCTTTTATACATGTCGTAGGCTAAATTAATCTACGTCGCATAAATAAATAAAAGGAGATGAAAAGGAGTTCAGACAGGAGAAAATAGGAGAAGTGGCCGCTAGGAGCCCGAGGTCCATATGGACGAGATATTAAGGGAAATATGATCGCAATATTTAGGAGAATAGGCAATTAAGAAATAGGAGAATAGAATTGACAAAATGCGGATGAGGTCGCAAGAAGAGAGGAGAAAATAAATTTATGATCGCACCGATCATGCTCGAGGAGTCTCGATACTCCTAATATTCCAACACACCCCCTCGAGACGACGAGTCCTGGGTCTGAAGTTCGCTGAGGAATTCGAGACCAATCATTTGGCGGTATTCCTTCAGCTTTTCAAAGTCGAGAGGTTTTGTAAACATGTCGGCGGGGTTGGAAGTGCCGGGGACATGTTGAAGATCGATTTCTCCATCCTGTACGAGATTTCGTACATAGAAGAATCTGATGGCGTAGTATTTCGCCTTTTGAGGGACTTGGAGGTTCTTTGAGAACGCAACAGCAGCGGCATTGTCGGTTGCGAGAGTGATCTTGAGCTGAGTATTGCCGAAATCTTCAAAGTATTTCTTCATCCACATGATTTCCTTCGCTCCTTCGCATGCTGCTATGACTTCGGCTTCCATGGTGGACTGCGCAACAATGGATTGGAGTTTTGAGCGCCAGGAGATGGCGGTGCCATTAAGGCAGACAACATATCCGCCTGTGGATTTAAATGATTCGCCATCGGCGAAGCTCGCATCGGTGAAGCAGATGGGATTAAGATGGTTGCCGGCATGATCATAGAATGAGGTTCTACGTCCTCCGAAGGTGAGTCCGTGGTTGTGAGAAGATATCGAGCGAGATTCTTGAGAGCTTTCCACGCGGGATAGGTGGGTGCATGAACATATTGGCAGAGCTGAGATACTGCATAG
>KV419448.1:0-111150 GCA_001630475.1 Sistotremastrum niveocremeum HHB9708
CAGGAAAAATAAGGAGTCCTTTTTCAACTTTGGAGTACTTTGGAGTACTTTTAAGTCCTCTAAAGTTGAAAAAGGACTCCTTATTTTTCCTGATGCTTTGCCGCTAAGAGCTTTGCGCATGCGTTCAAAATTGGATGACAGGTGCTTGTCAGCCTCATATTGGCGCAACACCTGGGTAGAAATTGAGCACAGCTTGTTGGCAAGGTCGGGTTGCATGACAACGTGGGTAGGAAGGGATTCCACGTTGCGTTGAAGGAACCGGAGCTTGTATGCGCCGAGCATGTGAGGGGACATGGAACCTAAGGCGGTATTATCTGGCCCAAGAGAGAACTGTGCTTGGCGCAGAAGGGCCGCTGAGCTTGTGCAAGGTCATGGACATTGCTGCAGGCAAGGGGAGGACAAAGTCCTCCAAGAGTAGGCCTCGGGTTTAAGTATGAGAACGACATGAGAAAGCTAGGGCATGGTGGGACAGGGTATGACATGATGACAAGGGCTCATGTTTGCACAGCGCAATACAACGACCATTTGAGAACGTGTCCACAAACGTGGAAACAATGTTGCCAACTTTGCAAGCAACCAAAACAAAGTCAGGAAGAAATGAGGAAAGCGGACAAAAGTCATGGAGAGGAACCAGAGAAAAATGCTAGTTACCGCATGACGGCAACATGACAGGCAAGACTGCGAAAGACGGAGACAGAGACGGTATGCGAAACAAAGCTACCAGAGTTTGTGCCTCAACCCTAAATATCCATATATGGGGGCCTGCGTCCTGCGGAGATTATGCTTCTGAAAAAATTAGACCTACTAATTGTACTTTTGAGTACTTTTTAGTACTCCTGAGCACTCAAAAGTACAATTAGTAGGTCTAATTTTTTCTGAAGACCAAGGGTCTCTGGCAGTGGCACTTGGATTAGTATGTTTTCTGAGTCAGGTACTTGTAAGAAGGGACAGAAATCAGCAGGAGTACTATGCTTCAGTGTTGACTTCAGTTTCTGAACAATCCAGAAGAAGTCTTTTCCACTTTCTCTGAATAGCATGGATGGATACACAAATGCAGCTGACACACTGGCAGTTCTTGATCTTACCACAGGTAATACCCAGGTATAACAAGTATGGCCTTGTGGTAAACCCTATCCTGTTTGGACTTTCAGCAAGATGATAAGAGTCCAAAGGAGCCCAATTTTTTCAGATGTAGTAACTGGACCTGAGTATCCTAGACTCGGATTTGGCATGTCATTTCCTATCTAATTACATCAGTGCCAAAGAAGTATAAAAGAACACAGCAGCATCCATAGCAGGAAAGCAAAATAATCTTTATGATGAGTAAAATAAGCAGCAGCCATGCATGAACTAGAAAGCAGTAGCATAAAGAAGCAGTTAATTATTAGAGCAAATATATAAAAGGATATTCATCAGCCCTCGATCAAGGAGGGTCTTGCAGTGATAATATGGTTGGACCCAAAGCATGCCCATTGTGGCCATTGGCCAATGGTGATGCTGTTGACTCCAGGTTGAAGGGCATCAAGCCTAAGGAAGGGCCTGATGTTGATGATCCATGTGTTGAGCTCAAGGTCAAGTTTTGGGGAGAAATAGGCTCAACAGAGAATTGGCCAGTGAAGACTGCAGAACTAGGTGATGGACTACCCAGACTAGACTGACTGGCACTGCCATTGGCAGTGTGACTATTTTCAGTCTTAGTATCATAAACACCTATCTTGGCAATCAACATGCTAGTTATTGGAAGCAGCGGGAAGGGAACACACCAAGTTTTCTCAGCCACCTTTGTCGTACCTGATGATATCCTCGATTTGGAAGTTCTTTCTGCACAAGGTCCCATTTTTGTCCATGTTTGGCAACAGCCTAAAAGAGTCAGTCAAGATTATGATCAAGACATACAGTACAATCATACCTTTGCAAGAAGTTGATCTTCCTCAGTAGTCCATTTTGTATAAGGACTACGTATGCGGCGGGGAGTAGAGGGCTCATGATGGATAAATGAGGTCTCTGTTGTTGGCATCTGAGTCAAAGCAGTAGCACTGCCACCATATGCCACAATACCCATACTTGCTGCAGGCACCGAGCTGTCCGATGGGAAAAGTGTGATATCGGACTGACTGAGTCGATAGCGTGGGTAATGGGAGTAATTGGGTTTGACAGGTAGAGGAGTTGAATTTGCAGACAGATGTTCCGCAGGTGTTTGAAGGTCAATAGGAGGCTTGAGAGGCGAAGCTATGTCAGGATGTGGCGCGATATCGGGAGGAGGGGTAGTGTGTTTGGACGAACTCCGCTTTGGCGTGTTTCGTCGAGATGAGTGATGGGAAGCCGGAGTGCGGTCTGGGTCCAATGACACGTTCGGGTTATTTGTTTCGAGTCCAGCAGAATCTAGTTGCATGGAGATGAGTTCATCGGCTCGCGAGGGTTCTTCTTCGACTTGGTCGACGTCATCCACAGGACTGAATTCTGCGTCGAGATCTGTCGGGGAATCCTGGCCTGGAAAGGGATCTCGAGTCGCATCAATCTCTGTTTCGTTGTTGGCTTGAGATTCCGGTACGGAATCGTTGTTGGTGGCGGGATCAGGGTCAGGGTCAGGTGGTGGTCGTTCGGGGTGGTCGTTTTCAACATCCGATCGATGAGGATGAGAGAATACGGCAGCTTGGTCAGCGAGGACGTCGAGGGCAGACATGACCCTAGCGCCGGAGACGCTTCCTTCATCGTGAGTATCGGTCGCACTCGCATCCTCCTCTTCTTCTTCAGGCGTTGGCGGTCTCTCCTTTTCTTTGCCTTTCTTGACAGTGGTAGGTTTCGGGGAGGCCTCCACTCTTCGTCGCTTTGATTGGCGTCTGGTGGTCGGTGTCGGTGGTGACGATAACATCGATTGCGCGGCGCTCAACAGACTTTCAAGCGCGCTTGGGGTGCCTGTCTTGTTCTTGGATCTGCTGGGTGTCCTCGGGATGTTGGATGCACTATTCGAACCGGATGCAGAGGGGAGGGGAGGGTAGGTATGCACTTTGGGGTAGTAATCGGTGCGAGGAGTGTTGGCTGAAGCTCCTTGTGGAGTCAGCGTGGTGACGGGTGAGAGTGCGGTTGAGCGAGTGGAGGCTCTGGGAGTTCGAGGTGAAGAGTTTAGGAAGTATGGTCTGGACATTCCGGGCACAGAGATGGGGCCGAAAACAGCGGGAGAAAGCGATGAATTGGCTTGCGAAGATGGATTCTGCTGCGACATCGTAGTGCGAGGAGTCGGGGGAGCAGCTGAATGAGAGGAGCCTTGAAGCGAAGCCCCTTGCAAGGCCGTATATGCGTTATGATGGAAGGTGCCGCTAAGCATGCTCGCACGTTCCCTGCCTATTTTCCGAGCAGCCAGGAGAAGATGTTCTGCACGAGCATCGGCCGACAACACGCGTGGCTTTTTACTCGCAATAGCGCTAGGTTTCAAGGCACTCGATGCTGGAGTTTGAGCAGCCGCGAGGTTCTTTGGCGGTTTACTAGGAGTACCGCCAGCGGGAGAACGATGTCGATAGTAGTCACTGCGAGGCCGAACAGGGTCCTCCAACATTCCGGGAGATGAGTGCATTTCCTCCTCGCTTTCCAACGATCGATCGTAGTAGTCTTTACGTTTTCCGTGTTGCTTCGAATTTGAGGCCGACGTCGACGAGTCTGTCGGGTGCGAATGCACCAAAGCGAAGGGTTGCATGAGGAGGAGAGGTTTGAGCTGAGCAAGATCAGACTCCAAAGCCTTGATACGGGAATTATTTTCTGAAATCTGCGTAGCAAGTCAGCATTTACTTTCCCGATATCGTTATGTCACGTGCCTTTGAGCGAAGCAATGAGTTTTCCATTTGCGATATCCCAACGAGATGTTCAAGATACTTCACCGATGATGAGACAAAGGTTCAGATGTGGGGGACAGAAAGGATAAAGCGCAGTCTCACCTGTTCTCGAGCCTTCCCGCCTTCACTCGCCGCCGCTCTGCCGATCAGCACTTCGCCAGTCCGAAGCCACGAGTCTCTCTCTGATTCCCACCGCACTTTCTCCTCTTGGTGCATAGAAGTCAGGAAGTCCCGCTGACTGGATAGATGGTTGATAGTGTCGGCTTGGGACAGCAGCTGTGTTTGGAACAGCCCTAAGCTCGATGACAAACGGATAACCTTCACGAGGTCAATTAGAGTAAGACAGATTGAAGAAAAAGTAAGCAGAAATACCATATCAGAAAGCTCTTGATTGGATGAAGAGAGTTCCTTAGCCCTCTTTTGCATATTCTCGATATCGGCTGACTCCAGTGGTTCCGAATAATCTTCGTCCGCATTTTCGGTGGGAGGCTGAGGATGGGGTGAGGCCGACATGTGTCTCATAATCTCAGACAAAAGTAACGATGGGGGTGCCGGTACCCCATCGGGAGGGGTCGCTTCCATCGTCAGCGACGACGAGGAGGAGCGGCGAAAATCAGCCAAACAAGTGCAAACACCGCGCGTGCGGTCCACTGATCACGTGCTACAAAGCAATCGGGCAAGTCGGACTTGCCCTTTCGATCATCGCGCTCAATGTATTCCAGTTGTCCATGCCATGACACGGTTCAGCAAGGCAGTACGCTTTACACGCCTCCAACGATATCACCACCAGCTGATCTCACGGATACCTGGATCTCTCGTGAAGGTCTCACCTCCAAATTGAATACAAGCCAGAAATGACCTTTTCGCAATGCTAGCGCTTCGACCACGTCGGCCGCGATGTTCGATCTGCTCTGCGACTGTCGTAAGTTCAGGCATCTGACAATGCACTGTACTTGCCGGAGACATGTTGCGAGTCGATGTTCTGTCGTAAATATTGCAATTACCTAGCCCTCAACGTTCAGAATATCGTAATCTACTGCTGCGGACCTACTTTGGATCAGCTTTGCCTTGACTTGCCTCGCAAACGAATGATTTACTGTCCACTGCCTTTACTACTCCTTGACTTCTGGTCTCTTGCCAATCACATCGCTCCATCTGACGATTCGATAACTGTTTGCCATAAGATGTGTTCTTCAAAAGCAGAGCCTCCCTCGATTACCCAGCCCCACGGGCATGCTTTTGCTCCTATGTCCTGCATCGACAATACGCGTACACGTCTCACTCAGTTAAAAAAGAACGATTCGCTATGCTCAGGTCTTGTGACATCCTGACACCTGGGATACTCATAACTCTGTTCGCGTTACGTCCTTACCAAGTTACTCCCTGCCTCGGCAAGCATCCAACTTAACACTCTATGTCCTTCCAGAGAGGTAAGGAACAAGTCCTTCATTGCTTCTCAGAAGGGCGATTCTGATGCCTTCTAGCCTTTGTTGACTTTTTCTTTTCCTCAACATTCCGCAGCACGCTTTGTCCCTATACGACCCATACACTGCTATCTACACATCACTGTCACGCCCAGCGCATCAAACAGCGAATTGCTCAGAAAATGGCGTACATCTCAGTTTTCTCTCCTCTTCTATTCTTCTCCCTCCCTATCTTCGCCATCTCTCCTTCCATAGAGCGAACTGCAATACAGGAGTATGCTCTTCTGGGCGGTATCAAAATGAACGTACATCAAGTCACACTGCGTCCGATTTTTGGGTCATCCGAGCCGAACCAGTTCGATGTGATCGTCCAGTTTCTTGGTCGAAGCTGCAGGCCTGAAGACGTGCAATAAAAAAAAACATACGAGGTAATCTCTCAATGCGAACGATTGAAGGAAAACCGAGTGAGAAATCAGGGTATGCCCTGATTCATCCATCCGGTGCACCATGAGCGATCCTCAAGAGTGCTCTGTTGTTTCGTTCGCCAGGTTCTATCGTATGCGCGTCTCATGCGTCTCTTTCTTCCGATGATATCGCCGTCCTAAGTGACCCCGTCACCAGTGCGTGTCGAGCCTTGCGAGGTACCCTTGCCCTCGGAATCACTGTCAAAATTTGCACGAGAATCTCATACTGTGATAGCTCCGCTGTAGAGGATGGTCGTCCCATTCGTGTGCATGCCATTCTTTCCAACCCCCGGAATATCTTCATAGCAGATTCTTGATGATTTCGGGCTGTCTGAATATCATGTGCGGTCGTCTGTCTACGGCTTTGATGGCCACTTCATATTTTACTTCATATCGTCAACTGCCCTGTAGTACTTTCGCGATGAGAATGACCCTATCATAGAGAATAAACAGGGTCCCTCTCCTTGATGTGCTCGTCACGACCGTCTACTTATTCTGGAATATCTCAGG
Organism: Sistotremastrum niveocremeum HHB9708; assembly: GCA_001630475.1. Lineage (NCBI taxonomy): Eukaryota > Fungi > Basidiomycota > Agaricomycetes > Sistotremastrales > Sistotremastraceae > Sertulicium > Sertulicium niveocremeum. Next base: position 6,226 of record KV419448.1, read on the forward strand.
AGAAACAGATGGCGAAGTCACCATTCCCTTGCGATCGAGCGTAGGACTGACTGTTCACGAAAGACTGTACTCCGCACAACCCATCTCCACTCCCACAAAACTCGAGAGGTTGGACAGCATCATCGACCAACATCCTGACGAACGCGCCGCTACTCTTTCCAAACCCGCATTGAAGCCGTTCCGTCACCAGAGTCGCGCTAAATGGTACGAGCTTGGAGGCAAGCCATGTTCGACGTGAATTAGGCTTTGTCGTATTCAATGGTGCGGGTTGACGGAAGAGCCCTAGAGCAGAGTAGATCGCTATCATCTGATTATCGTGAGAGAAATCGGCGTATAGAGCTCGATTTAGGGGGAAGGTCGTCGAAGACGAGTCGAGGGTTGTGTTGCTTTCGGTATGGTCGATGACGGGTCTGTCTGTCAAACGAGCAATGAGCTCGTTGACATAGCCTACTCCCTGAACTCGGCCAAGTTGTTGACCGTATCTGCAAGTCGAAATCAGCACAAGATCCGCCCGATTTCATCGAAGAACATACCCTGTGTCATAGAACTTATCGATGTCACCACTGTATTCAAACAATTCAAACTCTTCGACGGTGAATACATCGCAGAAGGGACTGGCTTTCTCCTTGGCGACGGAATCAAATGCGCATAACGAAAGGAGATTTTGTGCATCCGCGTTCGTGAGGTTAGCACCAGGGGCACCGGCGTTTAGTCGAGCCGCGATGGGAGGAGCATATGCTGCTAACCACTGGGCATTGGCAGCGTCAGAGCTTCCTGCATTCGGGCAGTCCGAATCATCCAGGGTATCGTTGCCGGCCTCCGAGAGAACTACTGGAGGCTGAATTGTAAGATGTCCGCGAAAGTTATGTATGAAACCTGATTGAAGATTAATATCAGCATAGGAAGAGACGCTTCTTGTCATACCGCTTGTCCAGTTAGTCGATGAGTCGACGACACGAGACGAACTTGATGCTCTGACAAAAGGAAGATCTCTGGAAGAAACCAGGGAACCGTATCTCTGAGCTGCCAATTGCCCAGCATCATATGATCTATTCGAAACGTATGAGAATATTCAAGATTTAGTCAGAGAAGTCTTACTGGGCGGCTCCGAAGCCTACCAAAACGTCGTGGCCAAGATCATAGGTATATTTGCGCAAGAAAGCCAGCTTATTGTCTTCGTATTTCTTGACATTCTTGAATTTTGCGATAGTAGCGTTGATCTTTGCGCCGGCGGATGCTGTGGGGAACCGGGCACCATGTCGCTCCAGCTACATCGACAACGTGAGTGCACGTATAAGTGCGCGACAATAAATCCTACAATGTTGACCTATCCTGACAAAATTAGTTTCGTCAAAACCGTAAGCAAAGCAATATCTTGCCTGTGTAATCTCACAGCCCAAAGGTGGAGGGCTGTATAAAGCCGAAGGAAAATAAGGTGAATATTCGGCCAAGTTATGGGAGATCGAAACCGGTAGCCCCAAGTTCGGCGTCACAGGTTTGAAGGCAATTACATTGTCGACTACGAAGTAGGGAAACAACACAAGGGCAAAGACGATATTAGAGAACATTTCGCGAAGGTTCGACCACCTTCACTCGACACAACTTGAAGTTGCTTGAAGTTGACAGGTCGTTGGGGCTGCGTTGTCACGGATGACTGGCAGTCCAAAGCATATGCTTTATAGGTAGAAATCCAGAAGCAATGTGCTTCATCATGGACATGCTTCGAAGCATCGTCCTCCCGTCTAGAAATCAACGACGACGACACGTTCGTTAGGTAACATACGGACGCTAGACAGCTTAGTCAGCTTGCTTACTTACTAGTAATTTCTAGCTCTTTGCTTCACACGTTCCTGCTTTTGGTCGAACGCTTCGCACTGCTGACACATTCCCCGTGCTTGCGGTCGAAACAGATCGAACCCTTCGATCGAGAACTCCATCTCAAATCGTCACTCCGTCATTGAACGACGCATGGGATTCCCTTTTTCGGAGCGGGCAGTCGCCGGGCCGGTGTGCCAGCTCGTCTCCTGACTTTCTTCAGGCTCTTCAGATAGTTGTATGTCAAGGGTACATGAAACGCGAAACAAATGAGGAAAATATTGATCAATGGCATTCACCATTTACGTGTGAGATGAGTTGTGCCTGGATCTCCAAAGTGATGATTTCCGTGGAGTCGTTTGCCGAATTTCGTACCTGAAAATCCGAAGCATGGCATTTTGCTTCCGAGTCTTCTCCTGCCTTCAAAGTCTTTTGCGCTTTTTTCAATCGTCCAGTCGTCTGATGAGCCAAATTCTGAGGACTTGTGACATCTATTCTAGATATAAAGACTGAGAAGATTCTTCTCTCAGTCGTAATGCGGCTAGGTCCGGAACGCTAAGCTTCAGGAGAGCAAACCATGACGCGGGACTTTATGTGGACACGTACTACTAATGCGACCATGCCAACGCATGTTTCTGAAGCAGGGGTAGCTTGGACGCTCTCGACACGCTTGCGCAATGAATTTCGTGTGGAAAAGGCCCTGGGTGGCGGACTAAGGAATCCAGTCCGAAGACTTCAAAAATTAGAATATATTTTCTTCTGCTCCGCCTATCGTCCCGACGCAAGCAGCTTCGCCGCCGACCCTCCCAGCGACTTCTATAGACCGCCGAAATTCAGGGACGTTCCGGAAAGAATGACGTCGGATGGGAGTAGAAAAAAATCGTCACGTCTTGCACGATGCCCTGCCGACGCCGCCGACGTTCCCGTGATTCTACGATAGTATTTGTCCTTGATCCAATAGCGGAAGGAGCCCTCATGGTCGATGGATTCTGCCTAACGACAGATTACCACAGCGTAAGTCTCGGATATTCTCCCCAAAAGATGCCGTAAGTTCTTAGACGAAGCGACTGCAGCCCTGCATTACAGCGCCGCTGTGAGCATCTCCAGCCAACAAGAATGGTGGGGAATGCCGCTCTCGACCCTTACCTTTGGCCGTGTTCCGGACCTCGACCCTGAACATGACGGTGATCTAATCGAGATAAAGAAATCCCGAACCTGAACTTCGGTCGATCCCTCGAGAGCGACTCCGGAAAAGTAAATTATTCCGTCGCCTAATCGCGTAGCTAGAGCCAGTGATGCAATGATTCCGCCGGGCTATAGCAGCAACTGTAACTTACGAATTCATCACGAAGCAGATCAGCTTTGATGTCTACTTTGTTATTCGTAATGTTACCTTGTCAAACATGTGATGGCAGTGGCAAGATCGAGCGCTCATAAACGTTTGAATGGTGGAGCAGCTAATACTGGATGAAGCGGCGTCGAAAGGGCCAGGTACGGCACACCCCTTGACGAGGAGACCGAGACTTCCGATGCTAACTCGTTATGTCAACCCTTTCGTTCTCATTGGCATCGCTTCAGCCGTCCTTACGTCCAGAGAACGTCGAATTAGTCTTCAAGCTGTTGTCAACAGAGCACTAACTGTATTGGAACCTGAAGGGATCGCCTAGAACATGGATGCTTTGGTCGATGAGCCAGGTTGACTGATTGCCATGGGAAACACGGCGGAAAATGACTGTGGACAAGCATGAGAGGCTCTGCCAATCCCTGCAGACATTGATGCGAGATACAATCACCGCAAACAAAAAAGCATCCAGGCCTGCAAGATTCTCAGTTTCCAGCGACAGAGTAAGGGTGCAAGTGATGTGATCGATCAGAGTCCACGGAGTAGAAAATTACCTCGCTTAACGCAGCTCAGGACGTCGGTGATGCAACCGGCTAGCCAACTCGTCGGAGAAGTCGGAATCGCTTGCAGTGTCTTTGCCGAAACGAATATTCGAAGTAAATGCTTCTGGGAATCGCTTGCGCTGGAGAGAAGACAGGAAGAACTGCGAGCACGCGGGACAGATGTAACAGTTCTAACCAATGATTGACAGTGCCTGACAGTTCCGACACAGTCGGGGAAATATAGTACTAGCGCTGGGAGGTTGAATCGTATTAACCTTTAGAGGATAGATCGTGGAAGTTCTCAAACTCGACAATCAAATAATGACATGCTAGTATCAAGGATTAAGACCTCCGTCTCGAGATATTTATCCGTAATTGATCTAGCAATCCGATCGACAGCTCGTTTACATGTACACCCTTTCGAGGATTAGCTGGCGACGGCTCGCCTCGTGATACCAATACTTACCACATTAAGCAAGCGATAATTGGAGAGATCTATAGTTTAGATCAAGGGTTTAAGAAGGAGAGTACACAGCTCCGGCGACCCTTCGGCGGCTCCAGGTGATTATCGCACTTCTGAGACAGAATATATATAGGGGCGGAAAGCCGTTACTAGTAGTCCTGAAAAGCAGTCTGAGACACCACGGCCTCAGCCGTAAATCCTTCTTCCTTGCCACTGCCACGCTCCTCCTAAGTTGCTTCTGTTTTTGCCTTTTACCGTCTGAAACATATTCTCGTCAACGCCTCTCACTATGAAATCCGATCACCTTCTCGGGCTCATACCTTCCTTGGACAACGCTCCTCTCAGCGAATGGATTCGACTTCTGGGCGGCTTCTCGATACTGCTATTCGTAGCAAAGTCTATACATAGCCTACTCTTCTCCCCTCTCGGGCATGTTCCAGGCCCTTGGTACACTTCCTTCACATCTCTGGAGCTTGCGATCCACTGCTTACGGTTCCAAAAATGCGAATACATCCAAGGACTGTTCAATAAATATGGACCGGTGGTGAGAATTGGCCCAAATAAGGTATGCACTAGACTTTGAGTGTCGCCGCGCCTCAGATTCACCGTGTCGCACAGGTAGCCTTTTTGGATAGCGATTCTGTCAAGATTGTGTACGGGACTGGGCGTTTCAACAAGAGTTCGTGGTACAAGGGCGTCCAGATGTGAGTGAATCTGTCCGTGTCCGTGTCTGTTTATTAGTAACTAAAACAAATACGCTCACCAGTTGCGACCAAGACCATGCGTCAGTGGCCTTCATCTGCTCATCTTTACCTCGCTTAATCTTCGAGTTCAGCATGACCACACTAGATCATGCAGGACACGCCATTCGTCGCAAAACGTTCACCCAATTCTACGCTCCGGCTCATCTCGCCAAGTATCAACCGGAAATTCACGACGCTGTTCTCGAGCTCATGAAGGTACGTCGGATTTCGGCCGAGTCTTGAATTTGCGAGGCTGATGGGGAGTAGATACTTGACATATTAGACGGCTCTGTGTCAATTGATTGCCTACCTTTGTTTCGCCACATGATGGTAAAGCTTTTTTCCTTCTTTTTTAACAGAATGCTGACCCAATCTGGCTCTATAGGTCGATATCAATGGTATCACAATGTTTGGCTCACATATTGGCGTCATTCACGAATGGGGTTCCGGTGGAGAACATCCCTTGAGTACCGCTGTATCAGATTTCCCGAAACGAGGAGCTTTGGTAAAGCTGTCTCGAAACACTACTTTGGAATGATACTCACATCGGCGACAGAAAGGCTTGCTTCCCAGTTTACTTTGGTCCCTGGTCTCGTCCATCCCGAACTCTCGGTGGCAACAGTTCTGCGTGGCCGACAGGGTCCTCGTGGATGTAAGTCGCCCATCTCTGCGGATCTCTGAAATATTGATTGAGTCGATCTTACCCTCATCAGTTCGTTGGCAAACGAGTCAAAGAGACCAGTCGATTCCTCAAAGAACATCCCGAACAAGAGAAAGACGCCGGCCGCTCAACCTTACTCTCCACTCTTCTTCTTTACCGATACTCCCATACCGACGAAGCCGTTCCTGAGCAAGACGTTCTCACGGAAAGCATTGCCCATTTGTGAGTTTATCTTGGCGACCATGCGGAACGGATCCTCAACTCGTGATTCTAGAATTGCAGGCTCGGACACTACCGCAACCACATTGGCATACATCTGCTGGGAACTCAGCAAGCGCCCGGACATTATGCGTTCTCTTCGAGAGGAGATTGACCTCGCAATGCCCGACGCTAGAAGCATCCCAGACATCCAGGTCCTCCAGAATCTGCCTTATCTTAACGCCCTGCTTAAAGAAGGTACGATCATACTTGTAGACGAATCACAATCGATGGCTCACATAATCTCAGGTCTCCGATTATACAGCGCCGCTCCTGCTATGCTCGAACGCGTTGTCCCCATAGGAAAAGACTTTGCTGTCCACAATGTCGCCATTCCGGGTGATACCATCGTCGGATCTCAGGCCTGGTCGTCTCATCGTCGTCCCGAGATTTTCCCTCAGCCAGAGAAATTCATGCCCGAGAGATGGCTTCCCGGTGCGGAAACCGAGGAGATGCTCGCGCATTTCATGCCGTATGGATACGGAAGCAGAAATTGCGCCGGTCAAAATATGTCGCAACTCATGTTGAGAATCTTGGTGACGAGCTTGGCGAGGAATTTCGATGTCGTGTCCAAGGTCTCGGAGACTAACGATAAGACTATGAGCATGAGAGATAGCTTCGTAAGTCCTTTGCTTCTTTGAGCCGGCATAGCTTATAGCTTACTTTACTTGAAGGTTATGTTCCCAGCCGCTCTCGAATGCAAACTGTCTTTCGTGCCACGCAGTAACTTGTGATCAAATTGCTATCTGTCAAGTTCTACAATCGTTTGAATCGCTTATAAGAGAAAGAAACAAAGGAACTAACTTATTGTGTACTCTATCTCTTCTTGTCTTCGTCCGGTCAGCGGTGCCATATCGAGTTTATCAACAGCTTTTCCTCCCGTTCAACGCGTGTTGTAGTTTGTTTCTTCGATGTGTATTCTAGTTAAATTTCAATCGTGAATTCTTTCAATACAACCATTCGACAGCCTGATAGAGCCGGTAAGTCAGCGATGTGTCCAGTGGTGGTTGCTACAGAGTGAAGCTGTCGGCCGTTAGATCCGACGATCCCATCCTTTCCGCTCGTCGCGCCTTGCCATCACTGCTCGCTTCAGTTCATGCGCACCTGTAATTCGATTAGTCTCTTTCCACCCCCTCGATTTACTTGCAATGTAATCAGATTGGGTCCAATTGAGTCGGACAGCTTATACAGTCAGTGCCTGACTGCGTCACTAACTTGGTCACTAATTTTCTTCCGACCAAAGCCTGAATATTTTGAGTCATAGATGCCGGTTCTCTCTGCAGCTGACTTATCCCACTTAGTACCCACTGCCATCTCCTTGGCTATATAATAGCCGTCTTTGGTTCGCTCATCGCTCAAAGGAATTCTGGATCCAGTCAGCCAGATAACACGTGTATAATTTTAACGCCAGAGAGTCGTCTGATATTCTTTATCTCCCAAGTATTGCTGGTATGCTCCATCTTGAAGAACGATGTTCGACTCTGAGGGCTTCAATCCCCCAGATGTTCTATCGCATACGATGGATTACAGCTACGGAAGCTTCGCAGGACGAGGCTAGAAGCAAGTCACTCATGTTCCACACACACGGCAATATCCTGTCGAGTCCATGCTCACTGAAATCAGTCACAAATTCAACTCCTTCAAGATCTTCTCTGCAGTATTCCACAAGTCGACCGCCTTCTGCGGATCGTTGGCCTCTTTGCTTTTCTTCCCGATTTTACCAAACGGTACCAAGTAGACTCCCTTGTATCTCTCAACATCCAGCTTGATCTCAGTCCCTCCTGCAGCGAAAGCGCTCGTGATCGCACCGTCTTCTTGTGCCATAAAAACTAGGCGTGCGATGGCTTTGCCAAAAGGCAACATGTAGCTGACCCAATTTTGGACCGCTGGCGTCGCAATGGCTCCTGGATGTAAGGATATGCAAGTTATTGGTACTCCTTCCTCGCTGAGTCGTCTTTGCAGCTCATTTATATGCAGGATATTCGCCAGCTTTGCGTAACCTGGAAACGAACGGTATTAAGGACCGGAATAAGGATGAACTCGAAGATGAAGTATGAGATAATGAACGCACCATAACGCTTCGATTTGCCGATCCTGGAGTCTGAGACCTTATTACTCAAAGCCTCTCGTGAAGTATAGACAGCGATTGAACCTGATGCGAATCTATGGGCCTCTGAAGACACCTGTCGACAATGGTTCAGCACGGTCCTCCTGAGCAAAAGTGGTTCGCTCACATTCAATATGCGCACGTCTGAACCTGTCTCCTTTGCAGTGCTTTTGAGGAGCGGGAGGAGGATCTTCGTGAATAAGAAGGGGCCTAGAAAGCTACACCAAGATTGGTCAGACGACAGCACATCGAATCACACCCCACTTACTTTGCCACAATACTTTCTCCAAGCCCGTACCTTGTTGTCACATATGCCTCTTCAGAGCTAAGCACAGAGGTGAGTGTCTTACAGTAAACCCGGAACGGTAACCATTAACATACTATCCAGCGTTATTGACTAGAAAGCAGATCAGTGTTTTGATCGTGTGCGTGGTCGATAGTGCTTACTGAGCACATCCAACCGCGATTCTCGTGCAAGGAATTCCTCCGCCGATTTCTTGACAGACTCTAGGTCTGAGAGATTGAGATGGATATAGTGGAGAGTTCCGTTTCCAGGTCCCAATCCCTCCTTCTGCAGTTCTTTTATGACGGCAAGAGTCTTGCGCTCATTTCGACAAGCGAGATAAATCTGTTTCGTTGAACATGCTTGCTTTGAGCTCGGCGACACGAAGAAACGAATGCATGTAAGACGAACCTTTGCCCCCTTTCGAGCGAGATGTAGTGCCGTATATTTTCCAACGCCGGAGCTATTGATCCATATGTCACCTCATAATAAAGGGTGAAAGGCCTGAGATGAAGAAGACCTTGCACCAGTGACAATGATGACTTTGCCGTGTAAGTCGGGTAGATCAGTCATGGGATTATAACGTCGAGAGAACGCTCCCATGTCGAAAATAGGTTGTTAAAGATGAGAGTGGACAGGTAGCCGATTCTCGAGGTAGACACCAAAGTGAAACACATGCTCAGATTCGAATATATAATGGTGATACTTCTGTGAATTTACTTGAAGCATACGCGTTTCTGCGTACGCGTCCAACGGTCCCAGTCGTATTCCGCGGCAGCGTCGGCACGTGTCGGTGTAGTTCGGCAAGGTGAGTCGCCCGATCATTCGTCGATCGAGGATCTGGGCCTTTCGGGTCTGCTATATTCGTTCAACCAACAAAGTGTTCATGCACGCTCATGCCCCATGCTCTAGGCGCATATATATAGTGACGCCGATGGAACAACAGACATCTTCCAATCACTAGTAAATATTGATATTCAATATAAGTATAATGATGGCACAAGGGAGCTATTCGGATTCCTTTCCGAACATCCAACACAGCGGAACATCCAGTCTAGAGTTTCAGCTCTTCGATCATTCGCTCAGCCGTGTTCCATAAGTCGAGTGCTTTCTGTGGGTCACGAGCGTCCTTGCTCTTCGTGCCGAATTTTCCGAAAGGCACTAAGTAGGCTGCCTTGTACATCTGGCGATTATTCTTCACTTCGGTTGAACCCGCGGCGAAGGCACTGGTGATTGCCCCGTCCTCTTGAGTCATGCATAGCCACTGAGCTAGCACCTTTGAGAAGCCGCCGAATGGAAAAACATTCTTGAACCACTTTTGTACACCTGGGGTAGCGATAGTCCCAGGATGCAAGGAAATGCAGGTTATGGGGACGTTCTCTTCGTCCAGCCGTCTTTGTAGTTCATTGATATGAAGAATATTAGCGAGTTTGGAATAGCCTAGACCAAAGACGCAAGGGTTAAATATATGAAGTATCAAAGCAATCCAAGACCTACCGTAACGCTGCATCTTCCCTACTCGAGAATTGGAAAACGGATTATTCAAGGCTTCTGAAGAATCAAAAACAGTCTCTTTGGACGGCGGGAAAGTATGCATAGACGAAGCAACCTTTAGGGGGGAAAGATCAGAAAAAGTTTTAGATCGGTGAAGCATTGGGACGAACGTTCACAATTCGTACATCGGAGTCTGGCTCTTGTGCAGAACTCTTGAGAAGGGGTAGAAGCGCATTCGTATATACAAAGGGGCTCAGAAAGCTTCAAATCAATGTTGATAACGTCTCTGACAAATGAACTAGGCACATTGCTCACTTTGCAACTATAGTTTCGCCGAGGCCATCCTTGGTCTTCGCATATTCTTCCTCGACACTGCCCAGACGGAAGAACTGAGCATGATTCATTATTTGTGAGTTCACACATACAACCCAGCATTGTTAACTGGAAAATTTGAAGGAGGTTAGTAATATTAATATTATAGGATCTGACTAACGAAGTGACTCACTTAGAACATCCAGCCGCGACTCTCGCTGTATGAATTCTTGGCCGGATTTCTTCGCAGATCGTGGGTCGGAAAGGTTGAGATTAACATAATGAAGAGATCCGTTGCCAGGACCGAGTCCCTCGATCTCTAACTCTTTGATTACACCAATGGTCTTGCTCTCGTTTCGAGCAGCCAGATAAACCTGCAATGTTTATAACGGGTGAGAACTCCCACATCCAGATTATTGAGATGGCGAACCTTAGCTCCCTTGCGAGCTAAATGTAGCACTGTATACTTCCCGATCCCGGCGCTGTGCAGTCATGTTTCAGCCGGTGGTTTCGATACGCTCGGTGAGTTGAGAGTCGGAGCTGCTGCTCACCTTGCTCCAGTGACAATGATGACTTTCCCATGAAGATCAGGGAGATCAGCTAACGGGGCGTATCGGCGAGAGAAAAGAGAGCCCATGGTACCAATGGTGTTGTAGATGTTCCTAGTAAGGATTTACAGTTTCCTGACCGAGAGGAAGAATATGGGACCAGGATTCAGTGGATGCTCAGGGATGGCCTGACGCGTCGAGTGCGCGAAAGCCTGAGCGATAGCTCTTTATGCATATCTTCACGAATATCTTGGAAACGTATGGCCCCCTGGTGCGCGCCGAACGGCAGCTTGAAGAAGGACCCCCGTTAATCCCTATAGAGGACGGTGGCGGACCTTAGGGTGACATGTCCGAATTAAATTCTTACATTCATGTCCGAAGTTGCCCCCGACATCTGGATTTTGGCCTGAAATGTCCGAAAGCTGCCCCCGACCTCGCAAAAAAGCTCGCCAACGATTCTCACGGGAGGTTACCCGACGCTAGCCGAGCATTATATAATCTAATATTTAAATCATTTATATATTCGTTATATATGAGACCCACAACTGATATGCCTGGGTGTCCGAAAAGTGCCACTGACCTCCGTCCCGACGCACCTCCCCATGTCCGAGGATGCCTCCGACCTCATGTGGTTGGTGAGCCATTTTGTCCGAAACTGCCCCCGACATTTTCGTCCCAAAGGCTTCCGGGTTGTCCGAAACTGCCACCGTCCTCTATAGGGATTAACGGGGGTCCTCTTGAAGAGGCGAAATTCGGCCAGGGGTAAACCAAATATGGTAAGTCGGAGAACCCGATGGGCCGGCCCGAGCTGCACGCCATTGTTTGCCGTCGCTATTTCTCGTGCAAAAATCTTCAGGAGCTCGACTGGTGACTCATATACCTAACTTAAGTAGTATCACATAGGGGAGGAAAGATACAAAACGTAGAGTGTACTGATACATCAACGACAGGCATCTATATCCCAGTCCAACGCACAAATTATGGAGTCGATTTGAGTTTACATATGAAGTCGAGAGGCGATTCCTACATCGTCCGAGTGTCCGTCGCAGGCCTAAAAAGTATCTCACAGACCAAGATCTTCCAAGATTCCTTCGCTCGTGATCCACAAATCAAGAGCTTTCTGCGGATCGTTCGCAGCTTTGCTCTTCTTCCCAAACTTTGCATACGGTATCAGATATGCAGCCTTATACTGATCTGCATGAGTTCTAACTTGGGAGGCCGCCGCAGCGAACGCTGAAGTGATAGCTCCGTCTTCTTGACTTTTTAACAACCACCGTCCCAGCACCTTTCCGAAGTTACCGAATGGTAACATTTTCTTGAGAAGCTCTTGACCTCCCGGCGTCGAGACCGTGCCCGGGTGTAAGGATAGACAGATTATAGGAGTGTGTTCTTGGTCGAATCGGCGTTGCAATTCGTTCACGTGCAGGATGTTAGCCAGCTTGGCGTAACCTGAAGCAGAAAAAGAGATTTCATCAGTACATGACGTTAGGCATGGAAATGTTACCGACCATATCGTCGCAGATTTCCCATTCGATTGTCTGAGAATCGAATATTTAGAGCCTCGCGGGAGTTATATACCGCATCCTTGCGGGGAACTACTGAATGTGCACCTGAGGAAACCTACGAAAACAACAATGAGCTCGAGATTTTCACACAATTGTGCATCCTAGACTCACGTTCACTATCCGTACGTCGGTTCCAGGCATTTGTGCAGTCTTTTCAAGTAGTGGAATGAGAGTTTTGGTGTACAGAAATGGACTCAAATAGCTGAAAAAGAACATGATTAGGAAGGGAAATTGAGGTTCTGATCAATGACTTACTTAGCGAGGATGCTCTCGCCAAGTCCGTCCTCCGTTTTTGCATATTGTTGCTCGAGACTGAGGGACTGATTACATCAGAATTTCCCGGAACCTGGGATGGCCAATGTACGCACAACCCTGCGTTGTTTACTACGATTGTCAGATTATCAGCGTCTTTCAGACAACGGAATCTATCAAGACGTACTCAAAACATCCAACCGAGACTCTCGCTGCAGAAATTCTTCCGCTGATCTTTTAGCTGATCTTGGGTCTGATAGATTCAGTTGTATATATTGGAGAGTCCCATTTCCAGGTCCGAGCCCTTCAAATTCTAAATCTTTGATGGCGTTGAGTGTTTTGGCTTCGTTTCTTGCTGCTAGGTAAACCTTTCAACGTTCAGGTGAGCGAGTGTGCACTGAAATCATTTCCCAATTTACTTTGGCTCCTCTACGTGCTAGATGTAGCGCGGTATATTTCCCTATCCCTGCGCTATGCGGCAGAGAAGTTCTTGAGGGCGTTTAGGTTCACAAAAACTCTTGGACAAACCTGCCTCCAGTGACTATGATAACTTTTCCGTGGAGATCAGGAAGATCATCCCTAGGATTAAACCGGCGAGAAAAGAGCGCCCCCATGTCAATATCTGTTTATCAAAAGCATCAGCAGCTCGTCCGAGTAGCCCGAACGACGAAAGCACGACGCACACTCGGTGTTGCGATGTTGCGAGGAGCACGATATGAGAAACTGGAGCCATCTCACATCCCAGGAGCTCATATATAGCCCGCATGCCCATTCGTAGCGTCCTCATCGCCTTCTGGAAATTTGTCTCGTTAGTCAGCAAGCCGCAAGCTGAATTTCGTCGCGATCGGAGTTGAATATGATGTCACTTCCAACCGGTCCCTCGATCTTTCCGCGAAATTGCTTCCGAATTTGTACGAGACCGAGTGCACACTGGCTATAGGTGAGCGCTCAGCGCCAAAGAGAAAAGGAGAAAATTGATCCGGTCATTTACACCTTCTGATAGAAATATTCGACGGCTTCGAAATCGGTGAAGTCTAAAAGACAATTGCGCAATTTCGAAACTCCGGACTTCGTTCACACCATTTTGTTCAATTTTGATCGGTTAATTCTGGCTTTCTCACCAAGAGATAACCTGAGAAAGAAAATGAATACAGAGCAAAGAATGATAGCTGGCTGAAGCTCTGAAATCAATTTAATGTATATGCGACTTGTCATAAAGCCTCCGTATTTTCGACAATACTATTACTGTTGAACACCGAGTGACAATGTTCCTGTGCGAAGTGCAAGAAGCACGCTCAAAGCCAAGGCGACCTTCTCCGGCTTTGAAGAGGAACAAACCGGCAACCTCCCTCGGTTTCAAAATATCATCCAAAAAGAGGGTCGTCACGACTGACGATCTCTGACACTTCACACACGAACATTGAAACGAAACATGATCGATTGTGTAAATGTTTAGCTCTAAGACATGTAACATTCACTACAAAGAAAGACCAAATAGTGGCCCCTAGAGACTGGTCGCCTCTAAATCTACAAGCATTGGCTGTAGTAGGGGTTGGAGTAAGTGCAGGTAGATCCAGCGCAAGCAGTGGGTCCAGTGTAGCCGTTACCGCCACTGATGAGGGAATCAGTTTAATCAAGTAGGAATTGGAATACAAGAACACATACCATTGGCCGTACTTGGTCTGGGTAGCACCAGTGGAAGTGGTAGTTTTGGAAGTAGTGGTGCTGGATTTGGTCGTCGTGGACGTCGTGGTCGTGGAGCTCTTGGTGGTGGTGCTGGTGGTAGACTTGCTGGAAGAGCTGGTGCTGGTGGAGCTGTGGGAGACAGAGCTGGAGGAGGTGACGGGTCCAGTGTTCCAGGTAGAGCCGATGGGTCCGAACCTGATGTTCGAGTAGATGACCTGGGCGTTGGGAGAGTCGGCTTCAACTGTAGCAGGGACACCAGAGGTGGTAGCGCAAGTGCCACGAGCGACACCGGGCGCGGTAGGGTCAGCGGTGGTGGGATAGTCGGAGTCGAGCCAGAGCATGTTGACGGCGTAGTCGTCCCAGATGGAGAGGACGAGGACCATTCCGCGTCCGAAAGCCTCACCCATAGCGGCAAGTCCACCCTTCTGATCGAAAGTGTTGGTGTCACCGAAAGCGGTCTTCTGCTCGTCGCAGAACTGTTCGGTGATGGAGTTGAGAGGGTCGATGCCGGGGATGTTGACAACGGAGTTCTGGATGACGACGTTGTTTTGGATGTAGATGCGGCGGATCTCAGAGAGAGTTCCGGTGTCGGTACCGTCGTCGGTCAAGAACTGAGTGATGGCGGTGATCTTCTTGGTGGTATCGATGACGAAGCCGGAGCCGGGACCGTAGAAGGTGGTGTTGCCCATGCGGTAAGAGTTGAAATCGCATCCAGCGGGGTCGCAGTCGGAGGTACATTCGTCTCCGCTGCACTCAGTCTGGCCGACGACCGTGCAAGGGTGGGGGGTGACGGCCTCGGAGATGGAGTTGCCTTCCCAGATATCCATCTCATTGCAGCACGAACCCCAGCCACCAGTGCCGGAGTTGGCCGAGTTGGAATCGGGAGTCCAGCCAGCGACGTTGGCCTATATATTTGATCAGTAAATGTACGCTGAGGTTGAACCGATAGAGGACTTACCAAACCATCGATGAACTTGAGATCCTTGGGGCACTGAGAGTCGCAGTAGCCGGTTCCGTACTTGGCACCAGCAGCGTTGGTGGGGTATGCGGATGCACCGCCATCGGCTGCCATCTCAGAGAAGTAGAGGGC
Source organism: Sistotremastrum niveocremeum HHB9708 (assembly GCA_001630475.1). Classification (NCBI taxonomy): domain Eukaryota; kingdom Fungi; phylum Basidiomycota; class Agaricomycetes; order Sistotremastrales; family Sistotremastraceae; genus Sertulicium; species Sertulicium niveocremeum. Next base: position 21,387 of record KV419448.1, read on the forward strand.
ACCGTTAAGACCACAGGGGAGCTGGGAGACATCGACGTCAAAGCTGAATTCGGTGTTCAAGAGCTTGAAGATCTCGTAGTGGGACTCGTCGGCCAAGAGGTAGAGACGAGAGCCGACGTTCTTGTTGGCACCGCTGGTGACGAACTTGAGGGTAAGAGCGTTTCCGCTGGTGGTTACACCGTAGGTACCGGAGTAGTCAGCGCCATCCAGAGCGCAGTTCTCAGCGCAAGTCGTGGCGTCGGGGCAGAGGGTGGCATCCCAAGTGTTTCCGGTGTAGCAGTTGGTAGAACCGCTGCACGAACGAAATGTTTAGAAGGGAAAAGCACTAACCAGATGAAGGAAACTTACGAGGTGCTGTGGAGCCAGCGCCAGTTAGCATCGAGGACGACGGTTCCCTGGACGGTCGTGCAAGTTCCGCCTGCAGTACAGGTTTCCCAAGTCAAGGAAGGGTGGGTTTCGGCCGTGAGAGTGCCGACTTGTTGAGCGTAGGCAACAGCCAGGTACGTGAGACCGATAAGAGTTGCAGCGGGGAACATGGCGAATATACCCTATTAGTGATATCGTGAGAAGAAGTATACAAATGCGAATGTGAATCACATACGAGAGTAGATGTGACGAAGGAAGCTTCCGCTAGGTTAAGACCACCCAAGACTCGTAAGAGAGGAGCTGTTGGATTGATGCTGAACTCGACCAGACTTGGAGGTGTTTATATACGATGCAGGTCATTAGACAACATAGCTGGCATTTCAACCGTCAGCTCGATGAAGGAAACTCTTCGGGTTGTCATGCGCCAGTGGTATGCGAGGCTTTGATTTTGCCAGTAGAAGTCCGAGAGGGACGCATAGTAGAAGCTCCCGACAGAGACGCATATTCGCCGGTCAAGGAAAAACAATGTACGGTCGTATAGACCACGTGTAATACATCAAAGTCTGTCAAAGAAGAAGCTCAGGTGAATAACGTCGCGATGAGTTTAGGCTGTAAGGGCGCACCTGACTTGGAACTACGGAAAGACAGACGAAAATCCGAGTGATCCGACTGTTCAACGATACAACCGTATCCGAAGTTCGGGATACAACTGGGCAGAGAAGAAAAGAACTGTGAGCTATTTCAGCATCGTCCAAAGATACACTCGTGCGGAGTGCAAACGCTTACCTTCCATGACGTAGTGGGCATGATGCCGGGGTGCCGAGGATGCTTCGGTCGGCAGCTCTGGTCAGTTCCTGGTCACAAGTGTCGACCAGACGACCCAGGTGGAGCACGAAAGCAACAGCGCACGCTTGCAGGCCATGACTCAAGGCACGTCGCAAACGTTGTACCTTTCGGACGACAGAGGAAATGCCGTTTCGATCAGGTCCGATAATGTTTCGGAGGCTGAGCGTATTCTGAATCGTTTATCGTTCTCCAAGAACGCCGCGTTGGAAATCCGTCGGAATATTGTTGTCATTAGAGTAATATCAAGGATTGGGTAGTTTCGGGAGCATTAAGAGTCGGGGATTGCTCGAAAGGACGCTCGGTATCCTCAGTCGATCCGTATAGTCCGCAATTGACGCGCAGATTCCAGACCGATAATATTCGACTATATACCACGTATTACCAGCATCATGCTGACCTATCAGAGGATGGTTAGTCAGCAAGATCCCGCCCAGAGTCCACCCCAGCACATACCACGACCGCTATCGTCCTCCTTGCCAATATCCCTGCCTTTTCGAAGGCAAAGCTAGGCTGTCTATCCTCGGAGCAACGATGGGGTGGATAGCTTCCCCAATTAACACACGGAAGATCTGGTGGGTCATGAAGGAAGACGAGGCTAATGATAGACAGAAAATAAGACTAAGTCCGGAGTTTGAAATTTGTCAGGTTCGTAAGAAGTGCCGCCGCGCGGCTTCCAATCTTCAGAAATAACTTTTTCGAACCGTCACTGGCGTCCGTCAGAGCCGCCAGCGCAACTGGGCCAGCAAACAAATTCGGCTTACTGAAACTGTGACGAAATTTATTTTTTGTGATTTACCAATGATTCGTTTCTTTTTCTGTCGGCTGGGTTCATGATTATAGATTGGAAGAGACCCGATTGGAAGCGCCGGCTAAGTCCTTGAAAGGATGGCATACATGCAGCTATGGCGGCGATTTTTGGAGCATGCAGAACCGAGTTCACTAGATCACAAAACTAGTGGCGAAAAGCCAACCCCCTAAAGAAAGAAGTGGAAAGTTTGCAGAGAGATGAATACGAGGCTTTCGCAAAGTGACGCCGCAGACTGTCACAGTAAACGTTGAGCATTGAGTTGCTCAGTCAATCAAAGCGAATGAGCTAGACTACGCCACATCCTGCATGATTAGAAACGGCCAGGAAGGAGTTTCCGATCCATGTCCAGTACACATCACGCGATGTGCAGAGCCTGATACGCTCGTCTGGCCGTCACGTTATCATTATAATATCAGCATAACTGAGCAAAACCATCAACATACGGCGTCCGGCTCAGCTAGAAGCCGGCAATCCTGAGGGACGGGAAAACGGACGTTGACATAAAGAGCTACGTATATGGTAGGTTCAAGCCTTACAAGATACGACAATGATGATCGACGCAACGCCTCAAAGCTCGTAAAGTCTATACCAACTCTTCCCCCAACACGTTTTGAATACTCAATCCCTCGTTACGACAATGTTCGCGTACGGAGGCATCCAGAGACTTGATTTTTGCAAATTCATTGTGTGGTTTGGGATAGAAAACGTTTCTGAAAGTTTTGATGGCTCGCAAGCAAGGGAACTGGGAGCGCGTGAAATTCTGCAGCTCCAAAGGCAATTCCCCGCGTAGCGTATGGGTAGTATCGCCTTCGGATTCCAAGCCGACGCTACCATCAGCGGGTCCGTCAGTTTTTGCTGCGAGTGAGTGAAGCGAGAAGACTCCAAGCGTCTGTAAAGTGGGATGCTCTGAGAGCAAGATTGGGAATGTGTGGACATCATAACAATGCAAGCAACCAAAGAATGTCAGCAGCGGACACAATGTATGAAGAGGCAGGGGATGTGATCTGGGACAGATCATGAACACCAAAGAAAGTGAGAAGAGTCGAGCGCCGTGGAGCTCGAGTATGACCTCGATATGCTCTACATCGAAGCTTGTGAAGCTGAGCGATTTGAGTGAGGGCAGCTCCCAATGGGCCAGAACAGCGATTGCTCGAAAGGCATGGAGACCCAGAACTTCTAGGCTGGGCAAGATGACCTTCGGAGAAGCTTCTGGTAGAGTGTCGAAGTTGCCTACAGTATGGATAATAAGGACCTTCAGGTTACTGAGTGAGGAAAGGGTCTGGTAGAGTTGGTGCCATCCGTCCGGCTCTGGGATATAACCGGCAACAAAGCGCAACTCGTTTAGATTGACGCAATGTGATGCCAGGGAGAAGAGTTTTGGGTGCGGCCGTTCTTCCGATAGATCCATCCGTCGGACAAGATGAGCCTTCGTCAACTGGATGAGAGGTTCGGAATCGATATGAGATGGCGATGGCGATTCAGGCGCAGACGCAGGGAGATCTTGAACGTTCTCGAGGGCGGATGGTTTCAAGATATAACGGATATTTTCGTAGAGCATCGCTTCCCCTATATCGCGCCATGTTCTGCAAGTAAGAACCACTGCTACTTTATTCTGCCAAACAGACCACCAGGCCTGCCTCCTTGCTACGTCGGAAGCTCGTTCGTACCTAGCAAGACAAAGCAAAAGCGCGTTAGCGTCTTCACCACGTACATAAAACGATTATGGATGCATACCAGCCGAATATATCGTCTCCAGGCTTTGGGTTTGGATCGCATATGATATCACGAAGGGAGTCCCAAGGTGATGGCAATGCCGTAGCGAAAAGCAGGATTTCTCTCCAAATTTCTACTGGGAGACGCGTGATTCCGTCGTTCTGGCGATAGTTATACGATGCATCCATCATGACGCGTCTTGATGAATACCCTATGGTAGTATCGCTAGCCCTGGCGCTGATAGCAATGGCAATAGGTCAGGCAAGGTCAGGCTGAGGACGCGTGTATTTACGTAAGCGCATTGCGAGTGACTTTTACGCGTGGATTTATTCCCAGAACGATTCCATACTAGGATTATCTTCGTGGCCAAGGTCAATGCTCCCATCTTGACTAAGTAATAACAAAGCGTCTGCTATAAAAAACCCAGAACCTTCGCTAATATCGATGGGAAGCCTGCCTCAAGGAACTGCTAATGGTGTTGTAAGTAGCAAGTTTTCCCCCCAAAACACTTTCAATAGCCAGTCCTTCTGTATCACAATGCTCTATAACAGAGGGATCCAGAGGCTTGGATTGTCCTTGTGGATCATACGCTAGATACGCGAATTTCCACTTGATTTGTCTGATAACTCGCAGGCGAGGGAAGCGAGAGCGCGTGAGAGATTTCAGTGCTCCAGGCATTTCTTTGGGATGATTGAGGACCCAGAAACCGGGGCCAACCTGAAGAGGGTGACGAAATCCCGCTTTGATACTCTTGAGGGAGAAGACTCCGAGAGTCTCTAACGACGGATGCTCAGGAACCAGGATTGGAATCATGACGTCGAACCATTCCAGATTCAGGCAACTGAAGAATTGCAGAACTGGACATAAGGTTTGGAGTGGTATAGGATGTGATGGCGCGGCGCTCGCCGTCAGCATGAGAGCGAGCGTCGATAATCCACTGCCATGAATCTGAAGCGTCTCCACAAATTCGTCAACATCTGCGCACACCAAGCTGAGCGATACAAGCATCGGAAGTCGCCAATGTGACACAAGATTGACAGGGTGTGAGATATTGAGACAGAAGGTTTCCAACTCTGGTAAGATGACCGTCTCAGACAGAGACGACGTAAAGTGAACTTCGCCGAGATTTGAGGCGTCGATAATCAGGGTCCTCAAGTGAATCAAGGAGCCAATAGTAGCGTCCAGTCGATCCCATATTGAACGGTTATCTCGTGTACCACGATCCGGGCCGTCGCTCAGGAAGAGCTCGACTAGGTTAACGCAATGTGATGCAAATGAGAATAATTTATCCCACGGCCATTTTTCCCGCCATTCAATTTGTTGGACAAGATGCGCGTTCGTCAGTGGTATCCAGGCTCTGATTCCTCCCGGAGACGCCGGCGAGGCGTCCGAGGGGGAGAGCTGTTTGATACTGAAGAATGTTTCGCTGTGACGAAGACTTTCATAAAGCATTTCTTCTCCTATAGCGCGCCATGTTCGACAAGTCAGAACCACTGATACTTTGATCTGACATGCAGATCGCCAGGCCTCTGCCCTAGGTCCCGGCTCGTGAACCAGGCCACACCTATCAATGGCCAATGTTTATAAATTTGTGAGTATCTCAAATTTTCATGTAGTGAACAGAACTTGCGTACCAACGAAAAACATCATGTCCGTTGACATGGTTTGGATCGGTGCTGGGACATAGTTCACGAAGTGACTCCCACAACGGCGAATCCGAATCGGCAAAGGAGTCGAAGGGTAATGCGGTGGCAAATGACAGGATTGTTCTCCAAATTTCTATGGGGAAGCGACTAATTCCATCAATTTGGCTGTCATTGCCCGAATCCATCAGAATATAGGCTAGAGAGTCGCTGGTTCAAAACAAGCCCGTATCCGAGTTCCGACACTTGATCGCACCCAAAGAGGCAGTTGTGATTGATCCAGTACGTCACTGAAACTCATTCTTCAGCTGCTACCATCACTTCACGACTTTCCTTGTTATTCTTCTTCAAGTTGCGGAACACCATTAATATTCAAGAGCCAGCATAGTTCAAACTCCAGCGGACCTCAATCGACGCTACTAAGCTTGAGCAGGAATCAGCAATCCGATGGGCTCTGGTTCATCCAAATATGATCCCGAGAATGTCTTAGCAGATCTGACAGGGAAAGTCGTATTTGTCACTGGTGGAAGGTGAGTAACGATGTTGACCCCGAGAGAGATGGTGACGAGGGCTATCTGACATGTAGACAGTTCAGGAGTTGGGATGTACACTATTCTACATCTGGCCCGCCAAGGTGCGAAAGTCAGTCTATATCACTTGAGAATATCTCCTCTACTAATACGCCACAATGATTGTTATCTAGGTGTATATGGGTGCGCGAAACGAGAGTAAAGCTACTGGAGCTATCAAGCAACTTGAGCTGGAAGGCATCGGTTCAGGCCGCATCGAATATCACCATCTCGACCTCGCAGATCCTCATGAAGCCAAAAAGTCAGCTGAAGAGTTCATGAAGAAAGAAGAGCGGTTGGATATTCTGGGTATGTCCAACTTCACATGAAGGCCTGAAAACGTGTACTGAGCAGCGAACAGTCAATAATGCAGCGATGTCTGTCTTCCCCGTTACTGGGATCTCCGCGTCATGTTGATGATATCTCTTTGTGATAATAAGGCTGGGATCCGAGTACCAACTCACGAAAGATGGATTGTCGCTACACATGGTTACAAAGTGAATCCTTCATTTCTCCCCTCAAAACGCGAGACTGAGGTCTCCTGTGATTCAGTTACTTGAGCCCCTACGTTTTTACAGAGACTCTCCTCCCCCTCCTCAAAAAGACTGCTTTATCTGCAAACACGGATGTCCGTATCGTCACGGTATGTGCACAGTAATCAAACCAACACACACACACACTATGTTCATCGATCACAAAGGTGGCTTCGGACGGACATCGAATTCCTCCGCTAAAAGATCAAGTTTTCAACTCGAAAGAAGCCCTCAACAACCCCTTCACAAATTCCTACCTCGGCCAAATGCGTCTCTACGGTACGCTATCACCTCTTTCTCCTCCCGCCCCCTCGAACACTAACCCCCGAATCAGGATACACAAAACTCGCAAACATCCTTCAAACAGACGCCCTCCAAGACCGACTCGACGCGGAGCAAATCCCCATAATCTGCCTCTCTCTTCATCCCGGAGCCATAGCCTCCGGGGGTGCATACGACGGCGTCAAAAAGCTCCCCTTTACATCATTTTGGAACCTTATGCTTAAAATTTTCTTCCAACCTTCGATTGTCGGAGGATTGACGCCTGCGTTCGCTGCTGCTGCTCCGGTCGTACGGGAGAAGAGTGAGGTTTATAGGAAGGCTTATTTGGTACCTTTTGGGAAGTTGGGAAAGAAGAGTGACAGAGCAAGTGATAAGAAAGTCGGAGAAGAGCTGATGAGGACGACAGAGCTTGTTCTCAGAGAGATCGGCATCGAATTTTCGATTTAGTTTCGATTTAGTTCGTTACACGAGTCACTGAATATCGCGCTTGATCCCGTGACAATGAACGAGAGCACTGCGAAGTATGCGCTTCTCCTCTCAAGAGAATTCTTGTGAGGATTACGGCTTCTTTGAAGACCAACTCTTCAGGTCTAAAATCAGGAGCCCGATGTGCGAAATACTCGTATGTCGAAATGAAAGAAGCCTCAAGTGGGGAAGCAATCTCTTCTGAAAGCCGGCTCGGAAACTGAACCTTCAGTGAACTGCAGTATCGGCGAGTCTCCGAGTGGCCGATCCTCTCGGGTTTGGGGCATGAGGCCCCTTTAGCGTCTGCTTCAACTTTTGCTTCCACGACGCCGCCCGCGCCGACCGGTGATGTTTTGTGACTTTCAGGATCCATTTCGGAAGTTCACTGATTTCCTTGTGAATCCTAAAATCGAACAACGAAAGCCTAATCGCCCGACAGACGGGTATCTGTCGTTTCAATGGCCCAAAATAATTCAAGGACAGAGCATCCTCCTCGACATACAGACTGATACAGTACGCTGACTCGCTCGTCTCACCGAGTACGAGTGACAGCGTCGGGTAGCCAGCGGTATCCGCAGGGCGGTTTCCTGATGCGACCGACTCTCCGATGCAACGTCAGACGCAAGCGAAAGATCTGTCTCTCGAACTGTGTTCCCAGCCAGTATAAATACTTCGTCGACAAGAGCATCTCCGTCCATCGCATCTATTGATCTTACTGTAATTGTAACTCTTCAGCCTCTGAATCGTTACCCCCATCAACTCAAGTTACTTGAAGTATAACAACCATGAAGTTTATCTTTTTCTCGAGCTCTGCTCTTCTTTCCTCGACCGCAGTACTGAAACTGTACTGTAACGGAAATTGAAGCCGGACAAAGTGAGAATGCATGGGGTGAGTGACGGATGCTTTGCAGTGACTTGTGTTTGTTGATCGTGTTTTTGGATTGTGTTGTTCCGCTCTGTCAACCCTGTTCGGCGTGTAGTATTACGGCTCCCCCCCCTCATCAGTACTTATTCCTTGGACTTTTCGTCAAGTTTGGAGGACGGAAAGAAGAATTTGATATTAGGAGCGATACAGTAGATTCAAGCCTTACAAGATACGACAATGGTGCTCAACGCAAAAGCTCGCTAAGTCAGTACCAGCTCTTCTCCCCAAACGTTCTGAATAGTCAATCCTTCATTACGACAATGTTCGCGTACAGAGGCGTCTAGAATCTGTATTTTTGCACGTTCATTGCCTCGCTCGGGATAGAAAATGTTTCTGAGATCTCTGATGACTCGGAGGCAGGGAAACTGTGAGCGTGTGAGATTTTGCAGCTCCTGCGGCAATGATCCACGCGGGGCATCTGTAGGATCGTCATCTTTCACTAAGAGAGAGTGAAGCGAAAAGACTCCAAGGGTCTGTAAAGTGGGATGCTCCGAGAGCAAAACGGAAAACGTGTCGACGTGATCATGACCATGCATGCAACTGAAGAATTTCAGCAGCGGGCACCACGTATGAAGAGGCAGGGGATACGAGCTGGGACAGATCATGAACACTAAAGAAAGTGATAAAAGGCGAGCACCGTGGAGCTCGAGTATGTCCTCGATGTGCTCCACACTGAAAGTTGTGAAGCTCAGCGCTTTGAGTGAGGGGAGTTGCCAAGGGGCCAGAACAGCGACTGCACGAATAGAATGGATGCCCAGGACTTCTAATCTGGGCAAGATGACCTTCGGAGAACCTTCCGGTACAGTGTGGACATTTCCTACAGTATGGAGAATAAGGACCCTCAGGTTAGTTAATGATGATAGCATCTGGTGCAGTTGGTGCCATCCGTCCGGCTCTGGGGTATAACCAGCGACAAAGCGCAACTCGTTCAGATTGACGCAATGTGATGCGGTGGAGAAGAGTTTGTGGAGGGGTCGTTTTTCGGATAGGTCCATTCGTCGGACAAAGTGAGCTTTAGTCAATGATATAAGAGGTTCGGAATCGCTATCAGAAGAAGATGGCGATTCAGGCGCAGCCTGAGGAAGATCTTGGACGTCCGGTGGTGCAGATGATTTCGAGACGTAACGAATATTTTCGTAGAGCATAGCTTCCGCTATGTCGTGCCATGTCCTGCAAGTAAGAACCACAGCTACTTTAGTCTGCCACACAGACCACCATGCCTGCCTCCTTGCTGGGTTGATAGATCGGTCGTACCTATAAAAAATAGAGGAGAAACGCGTCAGCGTCTTCACCGCGCACATCAAACGATTCTTGATGCATACCAGCCGAAAATGTCTTCTCCAGGCTTTGGGTTCGGATTATGAATGAGGTCGCAAAGAGAGTCCCAAGGCGATGGCAATGCGGTAGCGAAAAGTAAGATTTCTCTCCAAATTTCTGCTGGGAGACGCGTGACTCCGTCATTCTCGCGATGGATAGTTATGCGAGGCATCCATTAGACGCGTCGTGATGACCGAGCTTTGATTGCCTCGCTGGACCTGGCAGTGGTGGCAAATGAGGGTCGCTCGTCCAAAGCAAGAGCCTGTTTCCGAATACCGACTCTTGATCGCACAGTCGTGATTGAACTAGTAGTATGTATATATCAATAGTAAAGAGCCTGTATAGGTCAAAGTTCAATGAATCTGGACACCTGAACTAGTACATCGATAAAATACGGTAATTGTGTGACTACCCTTTCGGACCTAAAAGAACCACACCAATATTCGTTCCAGCAGCCGTAGCAGCACAACACTTCACACCCAAGCCCTCTCCCAAATCCACTCTCCGGAAACCCCCAGGATCATCTCGACCATCCATCGTCGTCGTCACTATCGGCCGATGAGGAACGCCGTAACGGTAATCTTCATCCACATCAATATCAATGCGAAGATCTGCACAATCTCTCAAATCATTTGACCTCTTGGGAATAGTGTTCGGCCTCGACCTCGGTAGGAGAGAGATGTAAAGCTCTCCAGTGGTGGTGAGTACGAGGAGTTGATTGTCTCCGAGAGAGGCAGAGTGAATTTGATGATGTGGAAGATGGAGGATTGTGGGGCTGAGGGCTGAAGGTCTTAACGGAGGATGGCTCAGGCTGTTGGCGTATGGCGGGATTGAGGATAAGAGAATGAAAGACGAGTGTCTTGAATAAGCAATAAAAGATCCACCATGCGCTATAACCTACGAATAAACCGCCTTCAGTCATTGATAACGACAAGCAGTCGAAGAGCTTACATTCGTGATCTTCATGATTTCCGCTCCTTGCAAAGGGATGTTACGAGACAACGCAGCCATCTTGATGCGATTCCGCTCGCTAAACTCTGGAAGCTGGATCGGTCCAGACCTTTCAGCATTTCTTCTAATATGGAATATGATGACACTCACATATCTCCAACCACCAATCGCACCATTCTCCCCAACCCTTAACAAAAGCACATGTCCCCAATTCGTCACCCCCACCACAAACCCATCGCCCGCATCAACATCAACCAACCTCACACCCTCATCTCCCAATTCGCCCTCCCACCGAAGAAAAGGTAAATCAACAGGTATATCAGGCAACACATCCGGATCCATCTCCATCTCCCACGTCCAACAATCCACAACCCCTTCCCCTTCCCCTACCCCATTCCCATTCCCATTATGAATAGAAGCCCGACATCTCAACTCCTCCCTCTCCTCAATCTGTTCCTCAAAATCACAATTCGCATATTCGAGCGCGGCGCCCCATCGGGATGAATGGGGGTACCAGATGAAGAGGGAGCCGGTGGGGAGTAGGGCGAGGCAGAATTTGCCTGTGGAGGAGCATGCTATTCGGGTTTGAGGGGTGCTGGTTGATGACGGGGAGGAGGAGGAGGAGGATGGGGAGAAGGGAAGGAGGGGTGATATGAGACGATAAGGACGTCCCCAGGACGTGAAGGTCCATATTTGAGCATTCGAATCTAACGCTAGCATAATCGATCCACCAGTCCTACATCACAGTTCTAGGTGAGCGTAGAGATGGTATACGAACGATATAGCTCACTTGATGCTTTGTATACGCGTTGGTTCGGGCCCGGGAAAATTGAGCAGGATTGGACGATCGGTATGTTTACGAGGGTCGGAGAAGCCTGTTCGGTGGAGGGTTTTGCCTTTTCGTAGTTGACCTGGGTATCAAGGTCAATACGGTCTTTACATTGACAGTTGTTGAAGAAAAGTACCCCATGCGTGTATTCGACCAAGGTTATCGAGGGCGTAGAAAGCACTGAGTCACTGTCAGGAAGTAGTTGGAAGACTTGGAGGGGAGGGGACGTACTGTTCGCCAGCTACGATATCTACAATCTCCGAGCCCGGGATATCAACTCGTATAAGCTCACTCGTACTCGTACTCGTACTCGCAACTGGGAGTGCCTTGATCCCCTCGACGTCGTCATCATTGCTATCCACGCCATTATCATCCACATATCTTCGTTCCAAGGAATATGTGCATACCTCCAAGTATATATCTCAGCATTCCTAGACAATATAACGCATTACAATGACGAAACCACCCATACGAAATAAATCAGGACGAACCTCGATCCTAATCCTGCGCCCTCATACCAGCCTGAGTTCTCACCGCTCCGACTCTGCTCTCCCCGTCCCCAGAACTCATCACTCCCATTCCAACTCGTCATCGCCTCAGAATCCAAGTAGCAGTCCTTCGAGCTCAGCACGCTAGCAATGCAATATCCGCAATGGTCCTCGTGACGTCTTCAATCCCTATGAAGCGTCGCAGCTCCCAAGCACTGGCAGTTTCGAAACAGTACTGTGAACTCGGATTCCCGTTCGCTGTCCAGCGTCCGACGTCGATTTCGTCAGGGCTATAGAGATGAGAGCTGAGGGTGCAGGGCACTCGAATTCAAAATGCTCACATCAGGTCCGCGGGGTATATGTACAGTACATGTAATACGCACTCCATCCATGTACGTGTACATAATAAGCCTCTAAGAGCGCCGAGCGGCTTCCAATTCCTTATCCTGACCAGATCCGTCCACTGCGGCATACACGCCTCCCAAGAGGATCCTCAGGCTGTGCGTCAATGGTCATTGTCAAGAAACCGGTCGGAGCCTCGGTCACGCCGACAGGCCTAATATTGGCGATTGGGCGTATTGGTGATGGATCGGACGGATGATGGAGGTTATGAGAGAAGACCCTTTGGCACGTTTCATCTCACGCGATTTCGCGAAATCGGATAGCGTAGTCAGATGTCTTCTAATGCTCTCCCATACCATCGCAAATTGTATCAATATCCGTCCGTTCAGGAACAAGGCTTAATCTCACGAGTTAAGAAGTTTTCGAACCGCATATATCGACCCGGGACATTGAGATGTATTAATAACGACCCCGAGATCAGCTACAACAGAGAAACAGAAGAATAAAAAAACAAAGGAGATCGAGAAGTACAGTAATTTTCACAGCATAACAACAACAAGAGTCAGCACAAACAAACGACCTGCAAACCCGTGAAAATCAATATAAAATAACAGCAAGCAAGCAAGGGCGTATACGAAGAGATGCAAGCTGTCGATGTCAAACAACGATCGCAGATCGGTAGTCAAAAAATGCTGCACGAATTCGGGAATGGAATGCCATATGCTTCAGAGTGCGTCTGGGAAGATCAGGACGCAGCTGCGTTATGACGTGCTAAAGAAGTCAACTGGCGCGACTTGGTTAGTGAGGAGCCAAGCTATTAGACGATGATAGCTCGACTAGGGTTCACATGTTCCTGGCCACCATCCTATCCCGCTATCATACCCTATCCACACATTAGCATATATGCACCTACAGAAAGATTCAGGACGTACCTTGTTGGAAGAAAGCAGCCGGATCGCTGAGACCCGTACCATCGTACGTTCCTGGCGTAGGACTGTTGTGCAGTTGCAAGTTCATCGAATCCTTATCGAACGTGTATAACTGAAGGCCGCCTGCTTCGATGCTGCTATGCATCGGTGTCACAGCAGCAACAGGTTGTTGAGTCCAATTATGGCCCACGATTCCCGGGGAACAATGCGTTGGGGTGGCAACGGAAGTGGATGAATCGCTGACTGACGACATTCGACTGTTCGTCTCGATGACGGCGAGATTCTGGAATGTCTTTGGGAAAGGATCGGAGGGCGATACCATGGGCGACACGGGAGACAGAGAGATTCGTTGACTGATGAGATCTGAACTAGGTGTGGAAGCCGACGGGGTGTTGGGGATGGAATGCGATAGAACAGGACGGATGGATGTTAGGAGTGGACGTCGGATGTCGGGCCCCGTCTTCACTCTCGTCCTATGGCCTTGAGCAGTTTTGCCGCCGTACTGTTGTCTGAGAACTCCGAGAACGCGATCTTGCCACGCGTTTGTAGGTCCGGCGATGAAGGGATCGGGATCTATTTATCTGGTGAGTATGAGCGTCTAAAATGTAGAAGAACGGGTCGAACCTCCGCCAGCAAAGGATGATTCACGATCAGGGGAATGGGGGTCACTCTCGGGGGATGGACTGGCATCTGGTTTGCGGCCCGCTGGTCCGAAAGCGCTTTGATTGACCCGGGCGATAATCGTGGCGGCGTAGTCGTCACGACAGAGTTCAGAGATGAGGGATTGGACTTGAGGTCCGGGATGTGCGAGGATTATTCCGAGAACTGCTTGAACTTCATGGAGGCGCCGTTCGACGGTGTGTAGGTATCTGGACGTGGCGAATGAGGATTCGACGAATGGATGTGGAGGTGGGGTATCGACGAACCCTTTGGGTGGTCCTCTCTTCCTCGTCGGACCTGCCGAAGTAATGAGCATGTAAGGCTGGACGGTCCAAAGAACAAAGTATCACTGGTAAAGGTACATTCTGCCGCCGCCCAAACCGATAAGCAACCCACTCCACATCATAAAGGGAACGAAAAAAGTCACACCGATGTTCAACTGCACACAAGACCTGCAAATCCCACGTTCAGTCACTCGTTCACATTTAGATTTAGTTTTCCTGCACTGATCGCACGCTTAGGGGTAAGTCAGAGGGCTCTGAAACAACCAAGAGGGGGTCCTGCAGTCGAAACCAGCTCTTACCTTGCGAGGTTCGTCGTCGGAGAATAAATTCATTATTTTCCGCCGATGATGATTGGACGACCGCGTTTGGGGGCAGAAGGGACGCCATGGGGGGCGAAGCAACAAGAAAAGACGGCAACTGAGAGCTCGACGCTATATAGGGAGCAGAACACGATGACCCTCACAGTTCGAATAGTTCTTTCCTTTTTGGGAAGCTCATGACGTCAGGGATCTCACAGAGTGACGTGCATGGTATCCAAGCTTCCTCGACGTTGATCTCTTTGAGAAGCGCAATCATGTCCACGTGATTCCTTGATTGAGTGCGCTAATTCTGCTTTGAGTCTTGTGCTCGTGTTGTGCTCAACCCGGGGGAATATTGAGTTACCGGTCTTTGCGAGGGATTGAGCATGAACTTTTGTAAGTTTCGTCGATGGACGAATTGATATCGTTGAATTTACCGAGACGATGTTTGCTCCCGAAACTTACTCGAGCCAAGCTCACACGCCTCGCTCTCCTGATCAGATGATCCTCTTCACCTCAAAGCATCCATAATACACACGGCGGCGAATTTTTGATAAGAGGGCCCGCATTACGAGAGCGTCTTGCGGGACCAACCTTGCGGGACTCACGGCGGCCGATATCATCACCCCAACACCCAACATCACGCCCCAACAGTGGAGCATGATCTCAATGACATCAGTATCAGTACTAGTGTATGAATAAGGTACTCTCCCTACGCCAAGGAGCCGGAAGAACTCGAAAAAGGTACTAAATCCACTAAACCATTGAATGAATCTGAAAGAATCCATAATGAAGATAAGATCATAGATCTGCGCTATGCACGATCGTTACCCCACTCTCGATCGTCTGCCGATCGACTCGGAAGCACATGACCAATGCCTGCTATAGCCGATTCAAACTCGTGGCAGCGGCGGGCCAATTGTGGATCATGACAAACGAAGAAACAAGATGTTATTGGTCACATATTAAACGCAATTTATATCTGGATTTTCGTGATTTTCTACAGGTCCGTCATAGTTCATAACAAATATTTGCCACTTCTCGTCTACAAAGCTCCTGTAAACAAACGCCTTATAATCAAAAGCACGGTTGCTATAAAATTCACGATTCATTCACAATCATAAAAAAAGTCATGAATCCTCACAATAACTCCCGTGATAACAGAGACATCAACCTCAGGAAAGATATTTTTAACGCAATTGACCAATTTATTGTAGTCTTCAGATTTCGCATCAGAACAGCGCCAAAATGTCAGATGAGGCTGACTGACTTCCTCCGTCCGATAGATAGCCCAGCGAACAATAATTGATGAAAGGCAGGGTGTAAGCAGCCGTGCCAGGGAGACTCCTTATAGCGGTATTAAGACAATCTGCAAGGTAGATCTCGGTGAGTTTGAACGTTTCCAGAGGATTTATCACGCACCCCAGGTATTGGTTGTAGCTCTCGCTTCGGGGTCGTGGACCGCAGCCGCGAAAGCGGAGGAGGAGAGAAGAGCGGAGAGGACGATGGTAGTGAACTTCATGGTACTGGAGTTGCGAGTAATGAGTTGAGCGAGGTAATGAGGCTGGAGAGCTAGTCGAGATCGTTGGGTGTTGGATGAGAATAGCCTGGTCGACGAGGTGCTTTATACCAATTGGAGTACTGATTTATGGATGTCTAGGATGTTCGGTTGCGTTTGACAATGAATTTCAGCACCGGTCGATGTCAACTGTCCGAGTAGCGAGTAAAACATGACGGCTCGACATGTCTTCAGGAGGAAAGGTATGAGAACACATTCAGTTGAATTAGGCCCGATGGGACATGCTGAGATGGTATTGTCCTCGGAGACAGGTATAGCCCGCGCAGACTTGACGGCCGGTCCCTCCTAGACCAGTAGCGAAATTTCCAACGTTTGGTCGCCATAAGGCTTTCGGAGGAACATATTTTGACAGACTTGTCAATAGATGATGCTGCCTGCGATACCACGGAATATTGCACGTATTCACGAGTTCGGAAGTGCGTTTCAGACCGAACACCTCGAAGTTCAAGGAGACCTGTATAATGAGTCCAATCGAGCCTGAGACTGGAAGCACGGTATGGAGCTGGATATCTGCACAGCTGTCATAGCCCGAGATTATACATCCATTCAATCAAGTCCAATGACAGAACTGGACTCGACGGCCAAAAGAGTGGTCCAAACTGCATCGGTAGCGCTTCCGTACGTCTCCGAGGATTGCTGGTAAGAGAAGCGGCCGCATTTTCCGTCCCTGGGCGGTTACAGGACTAACGTTCCACCGGGGCAGCTAGGAAGCGAGTCAACGCGTATTGGAACTCATCTAACGAGTAGATAGCACTTTCTTTAATTCGCTCAAGCGACTGGACTGTAGCATGGCTGCATCGTAACTTTCGTAAGGTTACACAGACAATTTTGATATTTGAATCCTAGACTCACTTTTACAATCGACGTACGAATAACTCTTCAAATAGCATGGCTAGAAACTCGGTCCAATCCTCCCGTCAGCAAAGCAATCCCATCGGGTACGAAAGAACTCGAGCAACTTTCTCTTCTGTCGAGTTCTTTGATGGGGCCTTCTGAAAAAATTAGACCTACTAATTGTACTTTTGAGTACTTTTTAGTACTCCAGAGCGCTCAAAAGTACAATTAGTAGGTCTAATTTTTTCAGAAGGGCCCTGGATGATACAATATGAAGTGTAGGATTGAGACTTTCTAGAGAGGTTGGACTACGTCATTCGAGCCATAAAACAGTATCGACAGGTTGCAGAAATGGCAAGGTCTGGTTTTTGGGGCTATTGGGGACCGGCAAGCCCTATAACGATTTTGTGACGCTTACATAATACTATCACTGGTCGCGTCGTGGCAAGTCTGCACGATTACCGTTCTCCCTGTCTTTCCTCGCTATATCGCAATTATAAAATCAAGTAAATATTATACGACTTTTCTATGATACTATAAATGCTATATATATATATATATATATAAAACAGAAGCCCTCCTCTGTCAACAGTCAATGTCAGTCATCCATTCTGTCTTCATCTTCGAGGCCCTCCCCAGATACATTCCCCTGCTCAATTGGACTCTCTATGCCTGCAGACGAGCTTGACTGCCGTCTCAAGGCCTCAGCTTCATACCCCTTCACAGCTTCCAAAACAGCTTTGAGTCTTTCCGCCCTCCTCGGCATGTCTTTAGCACGCGGGATCTTGGGATCTGTGAGCCTAAGTGGTTTGATTTGTGTATTCAACGCTTCTTAGCACCTAAATGGGGGCCTATTCGTAGGTGTGAGAGTGAGCCCATGCGGAAGCGAGACGCGACGCGACGCGTCGAGTGGATTATGTAAGCGCCTTTCCTTTGTTTCGAGAGAAACTTCTTTCTGGAGCCACACGCTCCCAGAAAAGGCGCGGTTTCTAGCGGAAACTCTTTTTATGCACATGCCCATGAAAATGTTGGGAACAGATTTTTCATATACAGCCATTCAGGGGAGATACCGGCACTAACTATATGCTACAGGCCGAAACCGAAAAAACTGTTCCCAACATTTTCTTCAGAACCCCGTAAAACCTCGATCTAGAACTCACTTGGATTAAATTTGAGGGCGGGGAAGCCAATCTAGAAGATTTCCACGAAAAACAAGCCTCCCTGCCAAACGACGCGACACGTCGGAGTTGAATTTTTGGCGCGTCGTTGCCTGTCCCCAGGGCTATGGATGGATTATCAACCAGACCGTGTCAGAGACCACGTGGAGGACAGTTTCAGAAGTGATGTATAAGCGTGTATAGCTGGGCTATATTTGAACATGCTATAGCTGAGAATCCAGTAAATGGTCGACATACTCGTCGGTTCGTTGTTTGTGCGTCAAGAGCGCGTGTTTCGGAACTTTCGTTTCAAGCTCCGCCAATCGATTTTCTTTCACTAAACTTCAAGGCACGAAATTCCGGGTCCCTGAAACACAAGAAAGGCTCCACACAATCATAGACACTTCTCCGTCCTCGTCATGCATGATTTACATTCATTTGCGAATGCACGAAGAACCCAACGAACCCCCAAATTCGTATTCCGAGATTTAACCGGTCGGTGGCGGCGGCGAGGTTGGCTCTGGCAGGGTCGAATGAGACGCCAAAGGCGCTCTACTATGCTCGAAACCCGAGAGGATCGCACGGCGAACCGGCCACTCGATGAGTTACAAACGCCGTTGGCACTTGACTGAGTGGTTGAACTTTGATGCATCCTGCGACGAAATCCAGGTCAACTAATATTCGGCCGGCGTTCAGAACAACAAATACATCCGTAGCCATGACCATTGGGAGATTTCGAGTAACGATTGATATGAGAGATGTCTGTCGATGAATCAATTATGATTGATCTTCCAAATGTATTGATCATGAAAAGCTTCGAAACTCAGCAGTGGGCTCGGGCGATATAGCTATCCCGATTGAAGCGGCACGCAGACTCAAATTTGCACACGGAGAATCCTGTCTTCAGATGGATCTAGTCCCGGACAATCTTCATATCCGATTGTCAAAGTCTTGTCCCAAATCGCCCAAGTTTGATTGAATCTACAGACAAAAATTGAGTTCACCGCGGAGACGTAAAACCGGTCGGCAGTCAACTTACAAGTCACTCGGGTATACCGGACCTGGTTTTATTCCCAGCTTCTCTGCGATCTCAGTGAGGGCACCATGCTCCTAAAATGCGAAATCAAAGACCAAGTTGAATGATCATTTTGGTAAAACCGAATTACCCAGCAGACTAGAATATTTTTGTTGCTTTTCTTGGTGAACTTCTTGACGGCTTCTGCGACACATTCATGGTGATCCCGACCACTGTTTAAATAATCGAGAGGATTCATCAATGTTATCAACCGGTGAACAGACAATTCTTAGCACGACTTAGAACTATACGTACCAACTTATGTCGATTTGTAGCCCGAGAACTGCTGCCAATGGCTGGACCGTCAAAAAGGGCCTATCGCGTTCACCTCCTGTCTCAGGAGTCTCTGCAAGAATATAACCTATATTGTAGTTTGAAGATAAGTCGAACAACTGGGCCGTGATGTATTAAGACTTTGATAATTCTGTGGATATCGCGACGTACCTTTGAGATGCACTGCGCTCGCTTTTGTCCTTTAGGTGACAATCCATCTCCACTCTTTGGCTTTTCGCCGTGACGGATAAGATAGACAGTATTATCATAGGCGGAGCTCGAAGCAGCAATAGCGAAGCCAGCCATGATACTGATAAGGAAAAGACCGAAAAAGGCCGAAAATATTCCGCTCCCGAGAAAATGGTCAATCATCTCGCACAGAGCTTCGAGGCGTACGGAGAGGAAGGTTCAGGCTCTCATGATGGAGATGAGAGACTTATATATCGTTGTCACACGCAAGGGGTCGAGGAATGTACTGCATAGCATCGAAGCCAGATCGAGGCGCCACGGAACGCGTAGTTGAATAGACTCCCGAAGTCCCAGGCCCTGCCTAATTCGGCTACCACTGCTACCACTGCTGAAACCCAGTATCAGGGTGCGGGAACCGTATATGAATCGGTCTTGATCCGATCCTAGGAACATCAACAGACAAGGAGACGCATTCGGAGAAAATCGGAAGACTATTGTCCCCTCATTGGCAGCATGCTGGTCGACGAAGCAGGGCTCTTCTAAGATGAAGTCTCCAGTGATGAAAAGTCTCTTGTCACCCATAAGGGTGTATCTTTGACATGTTGATGCAGCTGCAAATCGATCAATATGAGACGCAGCGTTGGAAAACCGAATGACATTGAATTGAAAAGACAGGGCATATTCCTCCTGGTTCGGTAAAGAATCTCTAGATTGACAGTGTGGACTTCACGAAATTCTCATCGTGGCAAAAGGACTCATCCATGACAAGGGCGCCGGGGACGATCGATAAAGCCAATGGATAAAGCAGCAAAATTTAGCAGAGCGTGGGTATTGAAACTCCGAACGCTGAGGCTCCTCGATCTCACTGGCAAGGGCTATCAAGGGCATTCTTCGAGACTCAGGCGTGCAAGCCTAGCACTCAGATCGATGACTTCAGAGTGTGTATACTACATGGCTCAGACGCGATTTGCGAAAGCCACGCTGAGCCCAGTCGTGCTAGGGCTTTTGACCACCCGGCGTCGACGGCGTCAACTGCTGTACAGGCTCACGAAGAGCTCTCGAGAACCACTCTCACAATTCACAGTACCTCTGATAAGTCTCTCGAAGAACTGAAATTAGCCGGCTGCAATCGTCCACGACTGCCTCTGGAGCTATTCAGGAATATCCTGGATGGACTAACCACACCATTTGGACCGGGACATCGCCCAGACCCAGCCCTCTTCGTTGTAGCTCGCACAAGTAGAGCTCTTCAGGTTGAGGCCGAACGTGTCATATATCGCAACATTGCTTTCCGGACTACGACTGTGGAGGCATGGCACATTAATGCTATGCTCCATACCCGAGCCGCCGAGTACGTGGAGACACTTCGCATCACAGATTATGGCTTTGCACTCGAAAGGCTCACTGACAACGACGACCGCCTATCAACATCTTTCAGTCATACCCTTCCCTATCATCGGATGACAAGGCTTCGAACGCTGACAACGTGGTTTTTTAATTTTCCTCCCACTTATAAAATGGACGAAATCCTATTCTTCAAAGAACTCAATCAGTCTCTCCCTCCTAACATCCTCCTCGAATTTTGGACATCCAAAGAGATAGCCACGGGAGACTGCATGTTCCTCTGCCGACAAAAGCAGTTACGACATTTAACCGCATCTAATATACCAGATGGCTTTCTCAGAGATCCTTCTTTCTTGCCCGAGCTTGCAGATCTTGAGTTGAGTCACAGTGACGCTGAACAGTTACTCCATCTCCTTCAGATGCGAGCATTTCGAGCATTCACTGTAACTTTTCGCCGCTCAGACCTCGATTTGCCTTTTTGTGGGAATTCATTAATTATGTTGGATATGAGGTTCCAATCCATCTCCCCCTCAGATCGGATCCTATTTCTTGACCGCAGGGCAGTGGATTGCCCGAATATTGTGTACCTATTCCTCGAACTGCCTGAGAGTGAGGTCGGACCCTTGTCGAATTTGGCAAGTTTGGCACCCGCGAGATGCA
This sequence comes from Sistotremastrum niveocremeum HHB9708, assembly GCA_001630475.1. Lineage (NCBI taxonomy): Eukaryota > Fungi > Basidiomycota > Agaricomycetes > Sistotremastrales > Sistotremastraceae > Sertulicium > Sertulicium niveocremeum. Next base: position 42,747 of record KV419448.1, read on the forward strand.
TTCAACTTCTAACCATCATAACAGAATACACTTGATAGCGAGGATTGGTTGTCTCCAGTCATCACCGCATTTAGAAAGGTGGCCAAAACTGCAGGTTCTGCAGGTGACGAGCTTCACAACGACTCCTCCGGGTACTCTTGAATCTCGAAACAAGACACTCTGCAGACACTCTTGCCTCTGCAATGTACTGTTAGCGGTCAGAAACAAGCACAAGTCGGAGTACACCTGGGAACTATGTCGCAATGGAAATGGGGGTTGGGACGTATCCAAATTCGAAGGCCCTATACCTTATTGGAAGGACAGCTGGAGACCCATGGTCACAAAATCACCGCTCGTTGTCTAGAGCTAGAATTCAACCAAACTATTCGTATCGAGGATGTAGTATCGAGCTCCTTTCTCGGGCGCGCAACGAGGATGGACTGAGAGCTGTTGTCTGTCGAAAAGAAAATCAGTGTTTGAAATGTTAGACCGGCGATGATAAAGTTTTAAAACTCCGCTGATTTGCTCCCCACCCCGAGTCCCCGACAGTCGACCTGCCCAGTGCTAAGCTGGTCCAGTATTTCTATTGTGTCGTGTCAGCTTTGTTATACAGCTATGAGAAGCTCAACTTATCTGGATTGTCAGATTTCATACGGCGCCGAAATCTGTACCCAAAACCGGTCATAGCGCAAGCCTTCGAGCAAGCCTGTGCTTCAAATCACTTCATAGTCAACTTCTCACTCTCGGTCAACTTCATATATGTCGCAATCCAAGCCTTATCATATTCCGCACGAACTCTACAGAGATATTGTGGAGGCGCTTCCGTTCGCGCATGGTGGGGAAAGGCGGATTGACAGCTCCTTGCTTGCCCTTGCTTGCACCTCCCGTGTATTCCAAGTAGAAGCCGAGCGCATCATCTACTCGAATTTGGATTTCAATAACAGGAAAGTGAATGCTCCTGATATAAACCGCGTCTTACATGACAGAGCGGCAATATATGTCGTGAATCTATCCATATACGGAGACCAATACCTCAATCTACCCTTCGAGCGCATGGAGAAGTTGCGGTCCTTGACTATCCTTCCCCTCGAGAGTCATCCCATCAGTGATTTATTCGGGTCACTTCAAAAGAACCTTGCTCCTAATGTTCTCCGAAAGTTCACAGTTGCACCGTCAGCGTTCGATGCACTACTCACTGGCGAACACCTTGCGTTTCTCGGAGGACAATCTGATCTTCGCGAACTTTGTCTTCCAAGCTGTGGAATTGAGCAACCGCTTGCCTGCTCCTTTCTTCCAAACATTGATGTGGCGGATTTAGGGCTTGTTTCGCCTACAGAAATCTGCCATCTCATTTCTTCACGACCAATCCGATCACTAGCCTGCAAAATCTCTCATCCCAATTTCTCAAATATGGCATTTGATGGAGCTTGCCTGAAAATATTAGATGTGCGCTTTACGAACTTATTCTCTCGTGTGCGTTGGATGGAGTTTCTCGAGTCGATGGTAACGGATTGTCCTAGTCTTCGTCTCCTCTCTATAGAGATCCCTGCTACGTCAATACTGAAGGTAAGCTAAAATTTCATCCTCTAAATCGTCAACATCTCAATGAGCTTTGCAATAGATCATACAGAACGAGTCTTTCCATGCGGTAATCAACCTTTTGGAACGCTGGAGCCAACTTGAGGCCTTTTCGCTTGCGATCCAGAAGCCTTCGTGGCTGTACCTATGGCTGGCTTTATTGTCTCAAAGGTCTCGATTGTCCAACATCCGCAGTATACTCTTATGGGGTGGACTTGAGCACCTTGACTTCGGAGTCGAGCTTCGCAGAGACCATCCCTCAAAGATTGGGACGGAATGGATCGAATATCCGGAGGTCAAGGTCTCCGAGTGGCGAAAGACCTGGAAATCCAAAGCCTTGGATTCTTCTCTCTCATCGCCAGATCTTAACAAGTCTGTCAGGAAAGAAGTTACCGTTTGAGCCTCTTGAAACCACGTTAATCGGTATGTCCCAAATATTGCAATTCATCGACTTCGCGGCGTTGAACGGCTTCATTTTCAAGCGCTATATCTTCTTCCAGCCTTCCAGATCGGTTTTTCATGAACAAGTTTCATCTCCGCGCCACTAGTTATGCTATTGAAGGTCTAACGCCAAAATTTCGTCGACGGCTCCAGTCTCGATCCTACTTACGTAAACATTCGACACAATAGTACATGACTGGTTGATGTAGTATCAATATTGTCTGATTAAAATTTTAGTCACGGTCAATTATCTTTGATAACGACCTTTCGCATAGCAAGGGAAGCCTGGTGCCTCATTTTCGAAAGGATCGTGAATATTAGCAGCCGTCGTTGAAACTCCGATCGCAGCCGCTTTCTCGAGCCCATTCCGAGTCTGCCACATTCTTGAGAGATACACGGGGTAGCCTGAAACAGGTGTATAGGACGTGTGCCTCCGCCTTTACTCATGAATATATCTCCAGGGTGCGTGTACTCTTTGTCATAAGGTGAAAGGGGCGTTTCTCATGATCTCGCTGACAACTAGGCCCTCTGACAACACGATCAGGACGAAGCTGTCGTCGAGTCTTGACCCAGCTCGCGCAGAACCTTCAACATCATCTGTAATAACTCGCATCAATGGAGATGATCTTGATCTACAGTCTGAGGGATCTAGTGACGGCTCCAAACCTAGTCCACGACTTCCTTGGGAATTATTCACGAATATTCTGGAAGGATTGGTGACCCCATTTGGAGCTGGACAGCGGCTCGATCCCGCCCTCTTTGTTTTGGCACGTACTTGTCAGGCCTTACAAGTCGAGGCAGAACGTGTCATATATCGCAACGTCGTCTTTCAAAGTATGACCGAAGAGGCCTATTCACTTAATCAGATGCTTCATTCCCGAGCTGCGGAATATGTCGAGACACTTTCCATCACAGATTTCGGCCTCCACAAAAGGGGGATGTCACTCACCGACGACCGCGTACCCTCATCTTTCAGTTTCAATCTCCCCTTTCATCGTATGACTCGACTTCGATCTCTGACTGCGTTGTTTCTCGACCTTTATCAAGACGATGAAAGAGAAGAAACGAGGTTCTTCAGACAACTTGACCAGGCTCTCATTCCTGACGTCCTCCACCAGTTTTGGACCCTTACGGTGACGGATCCCCAAGACCTCCAGTTCATCCGTCGACAGAACCAGCTGCGACGTTTGACCATCAACAAAATACCAGATCAATACCTACCAGATCCCTCTCTTCTTCCTAAGCTGGAAGATCTCGAGCTGAGTAGAAAGGAGTTTGATCAGTCCCTTCAGCTCCTGCAGACGCGGGCCCTTCGAGCTGTGTCTCTCACTTTCCAGTATGCTCACCTCAACCTGAATTTTGACGGGAAATCTTTGACATTCCTGGAAATGAAATTCGACTCCGTTACCCCGTCAGATTGGATTTTACTCCTCAACTTGAGGGCAATCGATTGCCCGAATATTATATGCTTGGTTCTCGAACTGGACACTGGTGTGGGCGAGGAACCCTTGCCGCTCGTGGTACGTGTAACGTTTACAATTCTTCAGATTTCTGATTTCATCGCAGGATGGATACGAAAATGAGGATTGGTACTCCCCAGTAATCAAGGCTCTTGAACCCTGGGGCCAAATGCAGGGTCTGCATTTGAAAGCAGTTACGAAAACTCCTTCGGAATATCTCATATCGGAATTCAAGACGACCTACAGAGTCCCGTATCTTCGCAATGTCTTATTACAGGTTTCAAACGAGATCGGCCCCGACGAGATTTATGAGTTATGTCGAATCAGTGATCATAGTTGGGAGGTCGTGAAATTGGAACGCTCTGATATTTTCAGTTGGATGGACAGCTGGAGATCGTTCGCGATGAAAGCACCGTTGGTCTTAAGGGACTGAAGAGAGCAGTTCCGACATGTGGTTGAAGGGTTGGATCCGGCAGGGTGCGGGTCCGCTTCTGTGTCTGAGAACTGCACGTCTTGCTGAAAATAGCTGGTCAGCATGGGTTCGTCGCTATTCAGTAATCACACATGTCTTTGCCTTGATGATATTTCGTCAAGCCGTAGCTAGATGACCACCCTGATTTAATGAATCTCGATCTTAAGGCGTTGTCCAATTGACGTCTGGCCCGGAGTTTCAAAATTTTGCTCCCGTCGATCAAACCTGCAAAGCTACAAATGGGGATCCGCACCTGCGCTTGGGTTTCCGTGACGCTTACATAAGCTTTTTACCATACCGCGGTGGCAAATTCACTCGAATGCCATGTCTAGCCGTCCGCTCTCTGTATAAAATTACTAAAAAGTGAATACAAGCTCTAACATACTATAAATGACATATAAAGACAAATTCAAGGCAAACAGCGCCCTTTTCCTAATTGCTCTCCTCAAAGGGCTCCCCTTCTGACGCGTCGAATGGATTACATAAGCCGCTCTTTCACTCTTTCGTCCCCTTAGCGTGTATGTACCGGAACTCGGTCGATCTCGTTCAAGTAAAGTGCCTGAGCGAACACAGCGGGCCTGACCCCTTTTTAGCAAGCGAAAACGGTGAAAAAAGTGTGACGCGTGACTTATTCTAGTCACAATTTTCTCAACGGGAAAATGCGGTGAATAGCCAGACTTGTTTCTTTGCGAGAACTCTGCAGGCGCTCAACGTGTTTTCAGCCCCCCTTCACGCTCTTTTCAGTTTCATTGAAAAAAGGCTGAAAAAATTGTTAGAATTGAAAAGAGGATGAATAAATCATGAGAAGTGATAGATCCTCTGCAAGCTTTTCTCGGCACAAGTAATATAATTCTTAGCAACATTTCCCCGGCGCAGGATGGATGAGAAGGTCCACTCAGGCGGCAACATTTTTTCACATTTTTCTCTTGCTAAAATTTGCTCCAGCCTGCTGTGGAAGTAATCCAACCTTCTTGTGAATTTGTTGGTTGCAGAATTTGAATTGCTGGTTTGGTTGAGGCTATACCGACGGTTTCACGCGGAAGCAGAGCGAAATTAAAAATTGTGCAACCAAGAAAGTGTTCCAAATCGTTCATCAAATCAACCCCATATTTAATCCAGATTTTAAACGACGTAGGTGCGTCCCAAATCGAGTTTGCCACCGGTTTCTGGCAAAAGCACCTCACGTCGGAGTTGAAATTCTGTCGCGTCGTTGCTGATCCCCACTACAAACTCTTCACCCGAGCTGGCCCGTAGCTGCCGTATATCCTCCACATAACGCACGCAACCTTTATTTTGCGCCGAGTCGGTTGCTCAAAGACATCAGTAGATGCCCAGGATGCTCGCTTTCGACGATACCATGTCCAGCGAACTGGGACGTCGACTGAATCATGGACCGTCAACCTCCCCGCTTCCAGTCAGCACCCCTGAGGACCCCCGCTCTCCTGCTCATGATATGATAAGCCAGCGTCAATTATCAAACCGTCCTCGACTACCCTGGGAATTATTCAGAAGTATTGCAGAGAAATTGGCTACGCCAGTCCGAGCTGTTCAACGCTTCGATCCAGCACTGTTCGTTCTCGGACGCACATGCCGTGCACTTCAGATCGAAGCTGAGCGCATCATATACCGCAAGATCGTCTTTCAGACCATGACTGCACGAGCATCGCAAATCAATTCGATATTGCACGCTCGAGCCGCAGACTACGTGGAGTCACTCTTTATCTCCAACTTTGGCTCTTTGGAAGAACTCTCCAAAGAAGATGATCTGCCTTTCTCCTCCTTCAGCCACACTCTCCCTTTCCATCGCATGAAGAGACTTCGGAGGATGAATGTCTGGTTTATGGAGCTAAAGTCCATGAAGGATTTCGAAGAGACGGAATTATTCGAGAAACTGAACGAGGCCCTTCCTACCGATGTCCTTCACCATTTTTGGACGTATACACATGCCCCCTCCCCCGATCTCGAGTTTCTTTGTCGGCAGAGTCAACTTCGACGATTGACTGCTCCGAGAATACCCGATGAGCTCATCGGAGGCCCATCCTTCTTACCCAAACTCGAAAGCCTCGAGATAGATGACAACGAGACTGAGCAATCACTCCAGCTCTTGGATATCCGGGCCCTCCGCGCGTTGGCTATCACACTCTACTATGATCATCTCGATGTGCCTTTCAACGGCGGACACACATTGACTTTCCTCGACCTGAAGTTCGGATTCATCTCCCCTGCAGATTGGACGTCTATTATCCATCTGAGGGCGGTTGATTGTCCCAACCTCGTGTATCTCTCTCTTTGGATGAGAACAGTGGACCGGAATAGAGCATTGGTAAGTAATAACTGTGCAATGCACTCCGTCGAACGCTCACTTTCTCTCAGGATGATGCTGAAGACGCGGACGAATACCAACAAGAGGATTGGTTCAGTCCAATCATGAAAGTCTTAGACCGCTTCTCACGATTGCGGGCTTTGCTGCTCAAATTGCATTCATATACTCCTTCACTCACCTTCGTATCGGGGATCACAAAAGTCTGCAAAGCTACTTGTCTCTGCAGTGCCATGCTACATGTGACAGGTTTGGCAGAGGGGGAAGAAGAAAGATTCGAGCTACGTCGAGATCCTCAAGGATGGCAAGTAATGAACTCTGAACGCATTGACGCGATCGATTGGGAGGAGCACTGGAGATCAATAGCGATGAAGGAAGCTCAACTTGGTATAGATTGAAACCTGTTCATTCATGAGACGGAGACTGTATCATCCAGTGTACATGCACTTTTATTCATATTTATGCATTAATATCATCAGCTTGATCAGCCGCATTTTAAGTCAACTGACAGGATGGCTTCCAGTGCGATGGAGTGAAGCTAGAATGAGGATGGCGCTGTTCAATACACTTGTTCATTGTGGACTACGGTGCACGATAGTGCCAGCAGTACTGTATTTCATGCACATGCATGTTGTAACTCCGATTCCAACACGTTCTTCCGCTCGTGTAGTAATCGCAGGCTGGCAGCTTTGATCAGGACTACGATCTCTGGCGATTGTTAAAGATATGGACTCGAAGTACACATACAGCTCGCCTTTCATCGTAGACGACGCTTATCTGACAATAGTCCCTCTGTCGACATACCGATGACGGTTGATGGCAAGGTTGATGGGAAACCTGCTTTGCTTCCAGTCAATCAGTCAGTTCGTCTCCAGTGAGCTCTAGCTTCCGTCTCACGGACCTGTCAGCCCCAACACCAGGGGCAGCTCCAAGAATATACGACTACCTTGGGAACTGTTCACCGATCTTTTGCAAAGATTTGCCACACCCGTTGGTGGTACACAACACCTGGACCCTGCACTTCTCATTTTTGCACAAACTTGTCGTGTATTGCAAGCCGAGGCAGAGCGTATCATCTATCGCAAAGTTAAGATACAGACAAGGACCTATAAAGCAGCCAACATCAATGACGTACTGCAGAAGCGAGCTGCGAAGTACGTCGAATGTCTGTCCATCGTGGACAGCGGACCGCCAAAGAATGCCCGAGGAGGCCGTGCTGCCAATGCATCTCCCCCGTTCTTTGCTTATAAACTTCCCTTCGCTCGAATGACAAGGCTCCGCACTCTGGATATCTTCTTTATCGACGATACTATTCCAGGGCACGAAAGGGAAACTTCTCGGATTTTCAAAAAGCTCAACACAGACCTGCCTGTTGATAATCTCAAAGAATTCAGGACATTCACGCCCTCCCCTCCAAAAGACTTGCAATTTCTTCGTCGACAATCCATGCTCCGGCACGTGTATGCCGCGAGGCTCCCAGATGAGTTTGTGCACGACCCTTCGTTCCTACCTCGTGTCGAGAATCTGGAGCTTCCTAAGGGACCAGAACAAGCAATTACGTTTCTTGAGACACGACCTCTTCGAGCGTTGTATCTCAGTCTTCACAGCTCTCGTATAAAAGCACCTTTACGAGGCAACCTCTTACGATCCCTCGAGCTTAATCTCAATTTCACCTCGCACGCGGACAGGCTGTCGTTCCTGATCCTGAGAACGGAAGACTGCCCGAACCTTCGCTACTTGTCACTCTTTCTAGCGTCGAAAGAGTCTAGCATTTTCCTCATGCGTTATCCAAGTTTGTCATGTACTCTCAATCACTGAATCGACTCTAGAGCGATGATCCTGATGATGAAGACGACGACGATGAGAACATCGAGTGGTTTTCTCCACTTGTCAAGGTACTTGAGCGCTGGTCAAAATTGGAGGCGTTCTTTCTAGAATTTTCTACCTATTCCCGATCGGGTCCTCTCTCTTTGTTGTTCAAGGAAAACTGCAGAGCTCCTCGGCTCAAAAGTGCAGTTTTGTCTATACAAAGCATGAGCTGGACAGATCAGGATGAAGTGATTGAGTTGCGCCGAGACGGAGGTGCTGGATGGAAAGTGACCAAGGTTTTGGATCCGATGGATTGGAAGGACAACTGGAAATCGACTGTCTTGTAGGAATGATGCTTTTGCTTCGAGAGGTAGAAACGTAGACTGCGTCGATATCTGTATCGTGTACTTCGAGACCCGGCTCCCGAGGCGTGTGTTGCCAGAATCAATTTGATGAAGATTAAATATGCGACGGAATCAGACGATTACAGAAGTGATATATAGAAAAAAGAGGACTGAATAAATAAAAAACGGCAGCTAACGGAGGGCGGCTCAAATCGACAACTACAGGTTCAACTCTTTCACGATCTGCTCAGACGTATTCCAAAGATCCAAAGCCTTCTGCGAATCCTGAGCAGGCTTGCTCTTCGTACCAAACTTCCCAAACGGCACAAGATAAGCCGCTTTATACTGATCTCTATGTGCCTTGACTTCCGTAGCACCGGCAGCGAAAGCAGATGTGATAGCGCCATCTTCTTGAGACGTGCTGATGAGCTTCATCAGGAACGTGCCGAAAGGTAGCATGTTGTTGAACAGCCGTTGAGCGCCTGGAGTAGCTACCCCGCCGGGGTGGACGGAGATGCAGGTGATGGGGATGTTCTCTTCGTCGAGGCGGCGTTGGAGTTCGTTGGCGTGGAGGATGTTGGCGAGCTTGGCGTATCCTGAGTCGAGCATGAAGTATCAGCGTCAATGAGCTGGTGGAAGGCTGGGATGACGAAGACACACCGTAACGTTGCATTTTGCCGATACGGGAATTCGTGAAGCGGTTGTTGAGAGCTTCTTTGGAGGTGAAGATGGTGTCTTTCGAAGCTGGGAACGCGTGGGCTGCGGATGATAACTGGACGTAGGAAATGAATGTCAATGGAGAGGTATGGGGTGAGTAGGGAGCGACGAACGTTGACGATTCGAACGTCGGAACCGGGTTCCGCGGCTGTCTTCTTGAGGAGAGGAAGAAGGGCATTGGTATATATGAATGGACCCAGATAGCTTTAACAATGCAGGATCAGTCATCAGTTCTTCGAAATGGACAGTGGGGGAACTCACTTGGCGAAGATGCTTTCACCGAGCCCTTCCTTCAGCGTAACATAATCCTCTTCCACGCTATGCGTTCAGGTCAGATGGACAGTAGCACGATATGCCATCGCTACGCACAAGCCGGCATTGTTTACTGATCAGAAGGAGCATAAGTCAATGCACGAACCATAGAGGACACTGTATATACTCACTCAAAACATCAAGCCTGTCTTCCCTCTTCAAGAATTCCTCCGCCGATTTCTTGATAGACTGAGGATCCGATAAATCCAGTTTGATGTAATGGAGAGATCCATTGCCAGGCCCGAGTCCTGCAAGCTCCAATTCTTTGATAGCACCGATTGTCTTGCTCTCATTTCGTGCAGCCAGATAAATCTGTCGGCCAATAAGATGCCCATCAGGGTCACTGAAGCCCGTGATGTAGGAGAAAGTACGTACCTTCGCGCCTTTTCGAGCTAAATGCAAGACAGTGTGTTTTCCAATACCAGCACTGTAGCAAGGGTTAGTTGACTCTTCTCTTGGGATTCCTTCGAGCTAACCTGGCTCCAGTGACAATGATGACTTTGCCAGTGAGGTCGGGGAGGTCGGTCAAGGGGTTGTATCGACGAGAGAAGAGACCGCCCATAATAGCTTTTCTAAAGAAGAAGAAGATAGTCGAGCACTAGTTTGATATTCGTAGACTTGACGAGATGTAGCAGGCGGAATGCCTATCGAACGGCAGTGGATCGAAGACATCGTGTGACCACGACCCCGACGGTATTTATAACTCGCGAAATACTCGTAGTCAATGCTTGCGCCATCTTGATGTCGATTACTCAGCTATACTTTAGCTGAGTACAGGTGAGAAGAAAAGCCTACGACGACGTCGGGCAGGGGCTGAGACCAGTTACTCGATAAGGAAATTCGGCTATGCTAAATGAGAGTCTCTTAGTAAGCCGGCCGGGGAATTGGTCGGCTATCCTCCCGTCGGCTTGAGAACGCGTGTCGTTCCTTGTGCGGTGCGAAACTCTTCCAGTAATCTCTATTGCCAGATCTGCCAAGAAACTCTTTTTCAACACTGCTTCAAAATCAAACCAGCGAAGAAAAGTTTATGTTTCAGGAAAGACGAACGTCCAGATATGCTGATGTATAATGCCATGGTGCCCGAATACCTCGAACAGGTCCTGACAACAAGAGCTCCCATACATTCCAATTTTTATGTCCTGACAACTCAGTTATACCTGTCAAGCAAGCTGCACTAGTATCATGAGAAAATTGTATGGCAAGTACATTACGCAAACTGAACGCTATTCGGAATAAAATATTCGTGGCGAACGTGTATGCACCATAAGGTGGCAGACGTTGTTTCGAAAGAGGCGATGATCGAGGACTACCAGTTCTTCCATCTGTGCATCCACTCATATTCGTCGACAGTCTTGCAAATAATCCATCTCTCAGTTCCTTCCAAGCCGTTGGAGAGATCACTTCCTCCCTCCCTCCGTAGCTCGACGGACCAATTTCTTTCTTTCACTTTGCATACCAAAAGCACAGTTTGCAATTGGCGTGGAAGAGTCGTGTTACTCGACGTTCTGTCGATGAAAAAGTCTGTGATGATTTCTCGCGAGATGTGGCAGCCGAAGAGGTAAATGTGTAGAGCTTGTAGATGTGTGAAATCCTCGAGCGCATGAAGAAGAGGGGAAAGTATGTTTCTCTAATAAAAATCATATTAGCATGCGTATCCCATTTGCGCTTTGTAGTGATGACTGAAGAAGAGTATGCTTACCTTGATACTCGCGGACGAATCGAGCGTAAGTCGGAGACGAAATGATAAGACTTGGATGTTAGGACAATCTCGAGTCCTCTGCTCGAGGAAATGGATCACCTTATTGGGAGATATGAGCCCAATTTCGAGACGAATCATTTCGAGCCTATGAGGAAAATTTGGCATTGTGAAGTTGTTAGGAATATGTTCGAAGACGAGACACTTGACAGGCCTCGTCTTCAAGAGATCCAACAAGTGGTCGATTGATCCGCGTGCAATCGTCAAATTCTCAAGTAGTGGAAGGAACGTGGGAGAGGGTATTAGAGTTGGATGATCGGCCATGGAAGGTAGACGAAGGTGTGTAAGGTTGGATTGGCGGAGGAGGAATTGAAGCTCGTGGGAGTTGAGGGAGATGGATGAGGAGAATGAGCGAAGAGTATTCTCGACAAGTTTCTCGTGGAGAACTTGGAATAGAGATCTGTCGATGAATGTGGGTTTGTCGAGGAAGATCTTTGAGATATGTATAGCTCGGAGTCGGCTCATGCGGTCGAACGGAAGTGTCGTATAAGATATATAGACCATTGGACGACCGCGCATTCGCGCACTTTTGAGTCGGTTTTGGACATTGATTGCGGAGTCCATGATAGTTATCTTCTCGACATATTCTGCTTTTCTGGTCTGGAGAGCGTCCATGAGTTCGGAAGGACATGATTTTTGTTGTTCGAAGAGAAGATCGCGGAATATAATTCGCTCTGCTTCATATTGGAATGCACGGCAGGTTTGGGCAAGAGAACAGAGGGCTTTTAATTCTTCGCCTGCGAAATGCGAATATAGTTGGTGTGGGCCGGCGAGCGATTCTGCGATTGGTCTGTAGAATTCGGGGAGCAGAGAAGGCTCGTTTGACTCTTCCACCTCGGTCATGGATGGTATTCTAGAAGACACAATTTAGACATGCAAGGTTTCCTTGTTGACAAACATACCCGATGGTTTTGTCTTGAATCGAGTCCTTAGGCTTTCTTGAGCTCGAAATGTGCGGCAGCGCAGGCGTTCTTTGGACTAGCTAGTAGAGACGCGCTCCCCGTCTAGCCTGAACATACCAACAAGCTTTTGTAGGCATCTGGGAATATTCCAGTCTTGTATTCAGTATCAGGAACAATTCTTTCTTGTAATCAGGATCAGGAACAAAGCACTCGGAAGATCCGGACAGAAAAGCCAATCAAGAAATCGTCATCACAACAACCTACATCAGAAAATGCCAGAAAACAAGCCGGATCCGGCATCGGCCCGATCCACGACGAAGTCCGAGTTTCGGTCCCGGATAGCGTCGGAGAGCAAGGCTGTGCCTGAGTCTTGACCGTCTGGATAAATACTCCTCAGCCAGGCCCACCTTGCTTCCAACAATCATCTCATTTTCTACACTACTTTACTGCACTTGATATTACAATGCCTCCTCGTGGTGAGCATGAGATCCGTCCTTCAAGGCAAGTGCTACTCGATATCACTCACAGCTACCAATCGCTGACGACGAAATTAGTTCTGCAGACGAATCTGACCAGTCGGGATCCCGACCTTCAGGACCGACTTGTACATCATGCAGGTGAATGTCGACTCTCTTGATTTTATTCGCCGAACTAACCTCCTAGGGAAATGAAAATCGTACAATATCGTCCAAACCCCATTATTACGCCCCACCTATTCATCTGCGACATCATCTCAAGCATGAATGACACGTAGAAATGCGACCGCCGTCGACCATTCTGCGGCGCTTGCGAACGTGCTCGTCGGGAAGACAGCTGTCAATATGACGACGGCGTACATAGAAGTCGTCATCGACAGCTCCAAGCTCGAATCGACGAGCTCCAGACTGAAATCGCCCAATTGGAAGGGACACCTTCAAATTCGCCCACTGGGATATCGAGCCCTAGTGCTGGCAAGTCTTTCTCTCGAATTCAACGCAATTCGTCTGATCCTTTCGGTGTAGGATCTTCTAGAATTTCGACCCGTCGCTCATCGAGGTCCCTTGCGCAAAGTAGCGGCTCTCCCGGCTCTTCTAGTGCTGGTGCGCTCCCGCTGGCATCCGCACTTGCTGCGCCTTCACAAGGGCAAATCGTGAGCGGCGGACCGATCGGGGATCCTGATATTCAGTCCCCTTGGGCTTCAAGAGCTCCATCTCCCTATCCCAACATCGTACATCCCGTACATGGGTCTCCAATCCACCCAGCTACATGGGAACAACTGTTCGTTCCCCTCTTTCCCTGTTATTGGCATATATGCTAATCATGTGCGAATACAGGAAACAGGTGTTTCTACACCACATCAACCAAATCTACCCCATCGTCGGTCTCGGATCTCCTTTCGACCAACACACATTTGCATTCCGCACAACAGGCTACCTCCTCGGTTCCACATTCGATCCCTCCTCTCCTCTCTCCCCACCCCTGATCACCGCATCCGCCCAAGCACTGCACACAGCCCTCGCCTCAGGCTCCGACATAATGGACCTCATAAACTCCTCCTACCTCCTCGCTTTCCACTCTTACACGAATGGAAGGTTATTAGAAGGAATGTATCACGCTGGAGCGGCTGTATCTATATGTCTTCAATGTCGTCTTCATCAAATTGAGGATTTGACTCAGGATGAGGCCGAGGAGGAAGAGGAAAATCCCGTCGCGGGGACTAGTAGGAGTAATGAATTGTGGTCTCATCCGAGTATCGGGACGCCCGTTTTACTTCCTGCGCGGAATATGAGGGATAGGGAGATGCGGATTAGGACGTTTTGGCAGGTGTTTTATCTGGATCAGTGTTGGAGTGTTGCGCTTGGTGCTTTGCCCCTTTTCACCAACGGGAGTAGTAACAACGAAACTGCTAATCTGGATGTGGAGATTAGCACTCCCTGGCCTGGACAAGCGTATAGCGAGGTACATTCTCTTCCCTTTGCTGTTTGATCATTTCTTAATATCGCTCTAGGCAATCCCCGGCTCATCCACAAACATCATCGCACGTCTATGCGGTGCAGTGAACGAGAATCTCCCAAACAACACCGAAGCAATCCTAGCTCAGGCAGCAGCCGTATTCAAGCGCGCCTCCTCCCTCTCTCTAGAAGCAACAGCCTCGCCCGAACCAGGCACAGACATGTCTCCCGAATTCTGGACTCAATATGCGTCGTTGGAGCAGGCTATTCGCGGGTTATCCTCTCGCATCCCACCGCTCGCAGGTGGTGGTATACCCGCGTTAGAAGCAGATACCAGACTCGTTACGGCGCATACGATGGTTCATACTACCCTGCTTCATCTCTATCATCCGTTCGTCAACGCAGATGGGAACGTTCGAGAGAATAGCCTTGCCGAAGCTCGTTTGATACTTGGTATAATCCACGGAATCGAACCCCGTCAATTCGAATTCCTAGATCCTCTTTTAGGCGTGAGTACATTCTCTTCATCCCAATCTTAAGATGGAGAGGCTGACAACGACGACGACAATGTGGATTAGACAATGTGGATGTCAACCGCTGGCGTATTCATACGCGAAATGTCGGCTGTACGCAGTTCTAATACTTTCTTCTCTTTGGAAGTTATGGAAGGATTGCATGCGGAATATCAAGTTGTTGTGGGAGCGATGAAGAGGTTGGCTAGAGTGTTCCCTATCGTCGGTACGTCCTTGTTCCTACCTTTGTACGATTTGCGGGTAAACGCTGATATATGATTGTAGAAACTATGGTTCAGAGGGTAGAAGAATTTTATGCGGCTTCTTTTTAATCAGGTTTCCGGTTTTTTGGTTGGGTTTACAAAGGGACTTTTGGAATTTCTGGGACGATGAACGATTTCGGGCATTTTGACATTTGGGACTTGGGCCTTGGGGATATAGCTGCCGCATGTTTATTTCGTGTAAATATTTTGGATCTTGGTCTAGTTGTTGAATCACATCTCATCCTGTAAACGGTGATCAGAACTCGATGTGGGTCAAAAAAAATCCCGTCTATGGAAGGGACTCGGCAGGCGAAATGCAAAAATCGGGCCCGGCGCTTATTCAGGGAACGTCGGTCGACGGCACGTTCGTCGAAGTATTCCTCTTCGACGTCGGCTGGGCGGTCTCAAGCAAATGACAGTAGCAGTGCAGTCAGTCTTGTCGACTGCATAACTCGAAGCATAACGCACTACGACGCTATGGTTCCTCTTCCACTTGACCTCGCTGTGACCGTACTGCACTTCGTGTTCTCGTTCTTCCAAGCAACGCGTCCCGCCGGTCTTGATTATCTACCAGTGACAACGACACCTGATCTTGATCTTCCGAAACACGTATGGCATAACCTTGCCCAATACGCTCCTTGGTTCTCTGCAGGGACGTATCCTGCTATACCTCCCTCATGCAAATTGACTCAAGTACGTACGTCCCTCAAACCAAATTCAAAGATCCCGCTTACCCCCCATAGGTCAACTTGGTCAGATCCCTTTTGATCAATGCTAAATTGTGAATGTTGAGTCCTGTTCGTTGGATAGATCGAAAGGCACGGCGCGAGATTCCCGACGAAGAGTGCGGGTGATAAAATCGAGTCAACGATTGACAAGTTACATCGTGTACGGAAATTCAAGGATCCTTCTCTGGAGTTTCTGCGCGAATACGCTTATGACCTCGGTGTAGAAGATTTGGTACCCTATGGCGCGGCTCAGTGAGTTTGGCTCATTTCTGAGCGGTCGATCTGAACTTATTTTCTTTCGCTGGCTTTGAAGATCATTCGATTCGGGTCAGCTCGCTGCTATGCGATATGCGTCGCTGGTCTCTTCCGACGCGGACTCTATTCCATTCCTACGAGCTGCAGGCGACGAGCGCGTCGTGGATTCTGGGACGAATTGGACCGTAGGTCAGTCATCATCATCTTTTCTCGCTCTTTACTCAATATATCTTTGACTTTCACAGGCTTCAAATCTACTTATCCTACTGTCCCTATCGCTCCGCCTCTCATAATTCCCGAACGCAACTCCAACAACACGCTCTCCGATCACATGTGTCCAAACGCAGGCGACGCTAAGGACGCAGATGCCCAATGGCTCTCAACCTACTCACCCCCTATTCTCGAACGTCTCAACCGCCGTGCGCCAGGTGCCGATCTCGAAGCTGAGGATGTGTACAATTTGATGTCGATGTGCGCTTTTCATACGGTGTGGATTCAGAGGATGAGTCCTTTTTGTGGGATTTTCGAAGATGAGGAATGGGAATTGTATGAGTATGGTGGAGATATCGATAAATTTTATAAAACAGGGTGAGTCGCTTTATACGCCGAACGGACTGAGCTGATAGAGTCTATAGGTACGGACAACGTCTCGGCCCCGTCCAAGGTGTCGGATGGATAAACGAGCTCATTGCCCGTCTTACTTCATCGCCCGTAATCGACCACACACAGACGAACAGAACCCTCGACGCCTCCCCTCTCACTTTCCCGCTCAATCGCACGATCTACGTCGATTTCTCACATGACAACCAAATGATCGCTATATACGCCGCGATGGGTTTATTCCGTCAGACGAAATTCCTGAATACGACTTACCCGGATCTTGATCCTAAGAGGACGTGGATTACTTCGAAATTGGTTCCTTTTGGTGCGAGGATGGCTGTTGAACGGCTTGAGTGTTCGGGACCTGTGTCTGACTTGGACTTTGGGACATATGTGAGAGTGTTGGTTAATGATGCGGTGCAGCCTTTGGAGTTTTGTGGAGGTGTAAACGGTTTGTGTACTTTGCAGGCTTTCCTCGATAGTCAAGCCTATGCTCGAGCGGACGGGGAGGGCGATTTCGAGTTGTGTTACTCTTAGTACTCTAGGAACTCATAGATATAGACTACGTATACGACATTCCACATTAAATAAGCTAGATCTACAGGATTTTGGCAAATTTGGTTCCGTCGATTCCGTCTAGGGTCCGGACTATAATCCCGTAATCTCCGTTCGTCCAATGGCCATCTTCCTCTGAACCTTAACGCACGGACCATGTACACGACTTTCGGACTTCGGCTCCGCTCTTTCTCTACATCGACGATAGCGAACGACGACATCACTTGCTACTACAAGCCACTAATAACACTAAAAGTCAGTCTTACGCTGTCAGTGAGGGGGCCTCTTTTACTTACGAGTCCATTCTAGGATGTCTGACGCTGGAGATGAAATTCAAGTCGACGCGCCGGTTGAGGAGGTAGAAGTTGCGCAGGAAGCTCCCAAGGGCAAACTCTCTGTCGAAGACGCTCTTCAGGTTCGTCCTTTTCAGTCAATCTGGAGGACTTCCAGGCTTGATGCTTTCATTGTAGCAAGTTTTGAAGAACGCTCTCGTTCACGACGGTCTTGCCAGAGGTCTCCGCGAGTGCGCAAAGGCTCTTGACAGACGCCAAGCTCACCTTTGCGTTCTCGTCGAGACCTGCACCGAAGCAGAATACATCAAGCTCATCGAGGCTCTCTGCGCTGAGCACAAGATCAACCTCATCAAGGTCAGCCCACGTCCCTGTCCGCTTCCTTGCCAGTGAACACGGTATTGAATGCTATCATGCAGGTCGCTGATGCGAAGGTCCTCGGCACCTGGGCTGGTCTCTGCAAAATCGATCGTGAAGGTAACCCCCGCAAGGTCGTCGGATGCTCTTGTGTCGTCGTCAAGGAGTATGGCGTTGAGAGCGAGGGTCTCCACGTCCTCGTTGACTACTTCAAAAACCGCTAATTCAATGGTATGTCCTTCTTTCCACTCTTTGTTCCCGTCCCCTACGTCTCGTCGGGATGACAAGTAGACTCCCTCTACTGAGACTCGTTCGCTGAGGATAACAGTCTATCCGGAATCATTATACATGTCTGAACTTACTTCCGCTCATATTTTTTGCGCGTTCACCATACATCCGATGCTGATATCATGCCTTTCAGATACGATTGCGGGAGCCTACGTACTGCTGAGAACCTAGTCTCTTGTATCTAGAAATAGAATACTTTGTAATGGGATGTTCTTAGCTCTCTGCGTTCGTATCAATATTGACACAACGACCGAGAACCTATGAAGAATCAAGAGAACCGGAAATGTCGAAAAAAGTAGAGAGCAAAGTCCACCTCGCAGGAACAAAAGTGTTCCGAAATATTTGAGCATCTCTAATCGGTCAAGAGGCTGGGTACTTCTAGGCATTATGTGAGAGTGAAGCTCGCGCAGAAATGGCAAAACATCTGCCCGGGTGAGACTCGAACTCACAACCTCTCGATTAACAGTCGAACGCGCTAACCAATTGCGCCACCAGGCACGATTGATGTCCTTTCAAATTGATGCATCATAACTAGTGCTAAACAGAAGATGCCTGACTTGGACTTCATTTATCTTTTTCTTTCTATACAGAACGACCAACGCCTCGGATGTCAGAATCACCGAACGCACTGTGTCTTCACTACACACTCCGCTTTTTGTCTCCACGAGAAAATTCTGACCGTGTGCGAAGTCCAAGCGTGTACCCAACGTCTACAAATATAGCTCAGCGCTCAAAATAGTAGTCAATCATCTCATCCCTATTCAACACGCGGATCCCTTCCTTTCCCCACATCTCACGAAGCTCATACGGAATTCCGTCATAGGCACAGGTCGTACTTCCGGAAATGCCGGAATATAAAAACCCGATCGACCCCAATGAAGGGAAACTTCCACGGTTCACAGAGGACGCACGGGTCCAATCGAAATAATTTTTTCGAACCATTGGTTGGGAGATTATGAGAGTTTTCAAATTGTGATGGGAGTGGAGTACATCGAGCATGGTGTCGACGTTTGCTATTCCGAGATGGAGAAGATTTGGACAGGAGGTGGAGAGTGAGAGATCGCCGGGTTCAGAATCACTATTTCCGTGAAGTAATAAGGTCTGTAGATTCTTTCCGTGTTGTAGGAGTATGGCGGGGGTCTCGTTGCCGAATACGGTACACGTGAAGGAATGGAGGTTCGGAAGTTCCCAATTGTGCACTGCGTTCAAAGGATACGGAGTATCAAGACAGAGCGTTCGAAGACTTTCAAGCCTCAACGGAGACGAAGGCTTCAGGACTCCAAGACTGTGTTTGGCATGAATCGAGAGTACATGCAGTCTCGGGAGGGATTGTAGCGTGGAGGGAAATGAATGGAGGAGGTCTGTGTATAGAAGGGGAATGAAGACACGGAGTGTTTCCAAGTTGGAACAGAGGGAAATAATCTCTCGTCCTCGGGATATCGACCAAGGAGATACACAGTCAAAGTGTCGCACCCAAGTACCATAGGGACGGCCGTCTTCGAGCTGTGGGCAGCTCGCGGAAAGATTGGTAATAAAATTGTGCGAACGCTCGTGATGCATGTGCGGAATATAAAAGAAGTGTTCGTAGAGGAAACCCGTTGCTACTTTCGCCCAGGTCCGACAAGTGAGAACCACGGATAACTTGTCTCGCAAGGAACGTTCCCACAACTTGCCGGGCTTGGGTTCCGTCTCATTGAAACCGTGACCCCTGAATATATTTGGTGAGTCGGGCTAATGAAAGAATACGGCAGACTCAAATTCAATACTGACAAGTTTAGCTCCCGGAACATCTCAGACAACAACACAGGCTCTAAATTGAGAACATGGCTCGAAGGATGGGTCACTTCTCTGAGAATTATCCACCATATTTCGAAAGGGACGCGAGCTATAACATTGCAAGATGAATTGGCGAGAATTGGGGTAGACCAAGGAGACAATTGGGCGTCTCGCACGTTGAGGGGGGTCATGAAGGTTGCATCTCGCGATCGCGAACTCATGATTGGGCAGCACTATTTGGGCGACCTGTAAGACAAAATGATCTCGAAAAGCTTGTTGATCGATGACGAACCTGGACTCAAAGAAATAGTTGTTGGGTGAGATCTCCTAGAGGTTCACGCGTTCACGCTTGATGCACGTTCCGGAGCATGCAAGTCGCTAGCGCGGTTTGCGGACTCAATTGACCGTGGGCGCCACGCTCGAGGAAACATGTCTCGAGCTCCCTCGACGAACTTTGGCAATTGAGACTGATATTACTTCTTCGTTTCTCAATGCACTATGTTCACTTGCTCCCATCATTCAACCCTATCATAACACCGCCTTTCACGCCGAACATGGCCTTTTGTTCCTGGATGGCTCGTCGGAAACTCATATCAACTCGGGTCAGCACGTGCAATTTGCACTGAACATCGATCTTGCCACTGGAAATTGACCTCAGCTCGTCGTCATCTGATGACTAGGGGAAGATCGAGTGACACACGGTATCAGAAAGTAAATTATGGGACTCCCAGCTGTTCGACCTGCAATTCGTGTAACTCAGCCGCAATAAATTTAGACGGCCCAGCGTGGCAGCTTCATCATCACCATGCCCTTGCGTCGTCGCTCGTGAGCATGATATGGACCGTAGGGTAAATCAAGGGATTGTCGAGTTATTTCTGGATTGCTCCCATTGCTTTGTCGTTGTTGGTGAGCGACACGCGTCTAGCGAGATCGCACTTCTCACGCTGCTGTTCTTCTTGCTTCTACCATCATCTGGACCTACGCTGTGATGCTGCTCAAATCCACAGAACTGCTTGGAGAACTCAGTCTATCAGATACAAGGGAATTATGCAATGTCATGATATTGCCATTCAGTTGCTTCATCCTGCTTTCGCCGCCGATGAGGGTTCGACAAAGATCAAGACTGATCTAATTTTGGCATTGGACGTGTGGCCAGTCCTGCTCCAGAATTAGGAAGCCAACGACAGAGACCATGTTATGTCATTCACACAAGAACCAAAGCTCCCGACAATGTTTCACGACAATCACATTCTTAAATTTAGACCTGACATTATCTCCGAGGCAACATGAGAGCATTATGGCCATGAACTGGTTGACTCACCGCCTGCTCTGTTTGATCCATGCGGTGTCTGCACACTAATCGCTTCGCACACCGAAGTGCTGTTCCTCTGGTCCTCTTCGTCGTCTCCATCCCGCCCTTCATTCGCACAATGTACCAGAAAGAAATTACGCTGATTGGCAAAGGAATGTCCTGGAACAATGACGAGGCACCGAAACCCGTCGGTTTACGGCACGATCGTGTAACTCTGATGATTTTGCATGCCGTAGCTATTCCAGAGCCCGAGATTTTGTGCTCTCTCCCATCATCGGCCACAAGACAGAGCTCGGAACATCAAAATACTCTCTTCTGATTGGCAAAGACCTTGGAGGCTGTTTCGAGCGTCCGCAAGGTACATGGAATTGTTCAAGGACGCCTCTTTCTTATAAAAGGGGATGCCATTTGCCCGAGTTTCTCCAGCACATTCAGTGTCCTCCGCCTTCTACCCCTCCCAATCATCGAACAATGTTCTTCAAGTCTTTGCTCTCTTTGGTCACTCTCGCTGTCGCTGCCAATGCTGCGAACTACAAGCGAGCAACCTGCCCTGATGGCACCCCCGTCAGCAATGGTACGAATATCTTATAAGAACTTGACATAGTTTCCGACATATGGACTTCAGAGGCTTGCTGCGCATTCGTCTCGTTGAAGAACGATCTCCAAGCCAACTTGTGCGTATTTCTACAGGACGAACTCAAACTGTTGCTGACGTCCATTCCAGGTTTGGCGGAGTATGTGGCGAAGAAGCACATGAATCTCTGCGTCTTGCGTAAGCCTCTGTTTTGACTGGGACCCCCGAATAATCTGACCGAGTATTTTATCTTAGCTTCCACGACGCCATCGGTTTCTCCAAGTCTATTGGTCCCTCTGCGTGAGTGTTACAGATATTGAAACTGTACTCTGTAAAATGCTTACGGACTCATTTATAGCGGAGGTGGTGCCGATGGTTCTCCCATCTCTTTCCCCGATGTGGAGCCCAACTTCCCAGCCAATCTCGGTATTGCCGACTCCGTCGACTTCCTCACTCCGTTCCTTGCGGTCCACAACGTGAGCTCCGGCGATCTCATCCAATTCGCTGCCGCCGTCGGTATCACCAACTGCCCTGGTGCTCCCCGCCTCGAGTTCTTGGGAGGTCGTCCTCCTCCGATCGCCCCTTCCATCATCGGTCTTGTTCCTGAGCCCCAGGACAACGTTACTTCCATTCTCGCCCGTATGGAAGATGGCGGAAGCTTCAGCCCCGAAGAAGTGATTGCTCTTCTTTCCTCCCACTCCATCGCTCGTTCGGATCACGTCGGTATGTAGACTGAAGGATATTGGACCCGAGTAGATCTCTGATACGTCTTCGACAGATCCGACTATCATGGCCGTTCCTTTCGACAGCACTCCTTTCGTCGTAAGCTCGTCTTCCCATACTGAGACACCTTTCAGTCTGACGATTTTCCGTAGTTCGACACTCAAATCTTCCTTGAGGTCCTCCTCAAAGGTACCGGCGTTCCCGGCACCTCCGGTAACCTCGGCGAAGCCCTTTCCCCTCTCCCCACCTCCTCCGGCGAAAACGTCGGCGAAATGCGTCTTCAATCCGACGATAGCCTCGCCCGCGATCCCCGCACCGCTTGCACCTGGCAATCCTTCGTCAACAACCAGGAGGCAATGACCAGCAAATTCCAAGCTGTCATGGCTAAGTTGGCCGTCATCGGTCAAGATACCAGGAAACTCTTCGATTGTTCTGAGGTCATCCCCGCTGCTCTTCCCCCTGCCAGGAAACCCGCTACCTTCCCCGCTGGAAAGAACAGAGCCGATGTTCAAGTTTCTTGCTTCACTGAGCCTTTCCCGACCCTTTCCACTGACCGTATGTGTGCACCACTTTTCAAGTCGAATCGAGAACTTACATTTTCATAACAGCCGGCAAAGCTACTTTGATCCCTCACTGTCCTCCTTCCCAAGGTGGAGATGCGGATGACTGTGATTCCGATGAAGGCTCTTTGTAAAAGGCAGATCCAGTCCCTGTAAATAACTTAGAAAGGCGACTCAAGAGCTCTTCTATGGCTCTATTCTTAACTTGAGGGTTATTCTATGGATTTCACAACAATACCATTTGTGAATTTTGTCGACCGTGCCATGTTTGTCAATACATCGCTGGTTATGCAGTTTTAGGCTGCGATGCCGTGTCTTTATCGCTTTGATCATCCAAAAATTATGCTCCGAGACCCTCTACAACTCAAAGACACGAAAGGCCACGGATATATGGGAGAAAATCCGGGGGATGACCGGTGACCACCGCCCATGAGCTCATTCTCACAGCCTTTCGAAAGTTCACGATTGAAAATAAGATAAGCTTTCTCGACATTAAGGACTCTGAATACAGAATTTTCTGGCAATCTGGAATATAATAGGGCCGCGCGTACTCAAGATGATGATAAGACAAAGCGCCGCGCGTATACGTACTTAAGATGATGATTGGACAGACGGCCGGCTTGCCAGAGGACTCGCGTTGAGAAGATCGACCGAACCAAGTTCAAATTTCCTTATTTGGTGCTTGAGTTGAGCCCCTGCCCGACGTCGTCCTGTGCTTCTTCTCATCGTTGCTCAGGTAAAGTGCAGTCTGAGTAATCGACTCCATACATTGCATATGGCGGAAGAATCGACTACGAAAGCGCATCCTTCATATAAATACCGTCGAGGGTCCGGCCTGCGATGTGGTGTAAGGCAGGCTTGGACTTAGTACAGCCAGACCTTGAGCAGACCTAGGTTTTCTTCCCCACTTGATCTTCACCGAGCATCCAACATGAGTGGTATTTTCTCTCGCCGTTATAACCCCAGGACCGACCTCCCCGACCTTTCTGGCAAAGTCATCATCGTTACCGGCGCCAGGTCAGCTCCACGAGATCTCGAATGTATGGAGTTGTCTGACGTCTTCACAGCGCTGGAATCGGAAAATATACCGTTTTACATCTAGCACGAAAAGGCGCCAAGGTACGTATTTTCTCCTTATCTCGTGGCTCCAGCGAGTCTAACATGTTGTGCACTCTTGACTCTTGACAGGTTTATCTGGCGGCACGAAACGAAAGCAAGACAATCGGTGTTATTCAAGAACTGGAGCTTGCAGGACTCGGACCTGGGAATGGCTCTCTTCATTACATCAATCTCGATTTATCGGATCCCAAATCTATCAATAGATCAGCGGAAGAATTTTTGAAGAGGGAGGAGAGGCTTGATGTTTTGGGTCAGTATATTCAGTTTGCTCTGTATCGTGCATTGGCTTATATCCCTTGTTATTAGTAAACAACGCGGGCTTGTGCGTAGCGATGCCATATCCCCTGTGCTATATCTGACTTAAATGCCTAGCGTCGAGGAGCATTATGTGGAGCTGAAGGAAGGGCTCGGTGAAAGCATTTTTGCCAAGTACGTCCTCCCCTATTTTATCTCGGAGAACCCACAATTGACTCTGCGTCTATTCAGCTATCTGGGTCCATTCATATACACCAACGCCCTCCTTCCTCTCCTCAAAAAGACAGCAACGGAACCCGGTTCAGACGTTCGGATAGTCAATGTTTGTCGCTCTTTAGATCTCTCACTTCTCATCCTTACCATGATTTATTCCGATCAGGTATCGTCTAGTGCCCACACGTTCCCAGCTTCCAAAGACACGATCTACACCTCCAAAGGAGCTCTCAACAACAGGTTCACAGATTCCCGTCTCGGAAGAATGAAACGTTACGGCACGTGCGCAACTTCCCTGCCAAATCTATCGACACTGACTCATTGGCGAATTAGGATACGCAAAGCTTGCTAGCATCCTCCACATCAACGAACTCCAACGCCGTCTTGACGAAGAGAACGTCCCCGTCATCTGTATCTCCCTCAATCCAGGCGGCGTAGCAACTCCAAGTGCTCAACGGGTGTTCAACAACATGGTGCCTTTCGGCTCGTCCCTAATGAAATTGTTCGCGACGTCTCCGGAGGATGGTGCGATTACATCTGTTTTCGCTGCCGGGGCAACGGAAGTGAGGGAGCGTAGGGATCAGTATAAAGCGGTGTATCTTGAGCCTTTTGGGAAATTTGGTACGAAGAGCAAACCTGCTCAGGATTCGCAGAAAGCTTTGGATCTTTGGAATACGTCTGAGCAGATTGTGAAAGAGTTGAACCTGTAGTCTCAGTCGGGTCGCTCTGCCCGTCGTTAGCTGCCTGCTTTATTTATTCGGTCTTCGATTTTTTTCTGATATATCACTTTTGTAATTACCTGATTCCTTCGCTTGATCATTTTCATCAAATTGATTCCACTGATACACGCCTCAAGCGCTGGCTCTCGGACACTATACATCTATCGATGCTGTCTATATATTTGAAGAGAGGCTATCATTCATCCCAGACAATCGACTTCCACTCGTCTTTCCAATCACTCGGTTCCAGAATCTTGATCACTTTCCACCCAGCATCTCCGTCTCGGCGAAGCTCGATCACTTCATCTTGATCTGTCAAGCTCATACTTTGTATAGACAAGACAGCACTTTTGAGCCGGGGAGCTCTGCAGCTTTCCTTGAACATCAAGGCGAGAGGACCCGATCGGGAGTACGTAGAAAATTCCAAAAAGAATGCCTCCAGCTTTGACCAAGACTCAAGTACCTTGATAAGTGGTGAGAACCACTCGATGTTCTCGTCGTCATCCTCGTCATCATCAGGATCATCACTCTAGATTCAATTCAGTGATTGAGACTCGGAATAGGTAATAGAATCGGGTGACGCACGAGGAAAATGCTAGACTCTTTCGACGCTAGAAAGAGCGACAAGTAGCGGAGGTTCGGGCAGTCTTCTGTTCTCAGAATCAGGAACGAAAGCCTGTCCGCGTGCGAGGTAAAATTGAGATTCAATTCGAGGGATCGTAAGAGGCTGCCTCGTAAAGGTGATTTTATACGAGAGCTGTGAAGACTGAGATACAACCCTCGAAGAGGTCGTGTCTCAAGAAATTTGATTGCCTGCTCTGGTCCCTTAGGAAGCTCCAGATTATCGAGGCGAGGTAGGAATGAAGGGTCATTCACGAGCTCATCTGGGAGCCTCGCGGCATACAAGTGCCGGAGCAGGGATTGTCGACGAAGAAATTGTAGGTCTCTGGGGGGAGAGGATGTGAATGTCCTGAATTCATCGAGAGTATCAACAGGGAGGTCTGTGTTGAGCTTCTTAAAAATCCGAGAAGTTTCCCTTTCGTGCCCTGGAATATCGTCGATAAAGAAGACATCCAGAGTGCGGATCCTTGTCATTCGAGCGAAGGGAAGTTTATAAGCAAAGAACGGGGAGAATGCATTGGCAGCGTTGCCTCCTCGGGCATTCACTCCCGGTCCGCTGTCTACAATGTACAGACATTCGACGTACTTCGCAGCTCGCTTCTGCAGTACGTCATTGATCTTGGCTGCTTTAGAGGTCCTTGTCTGTATCGTAACTTTACGATAGATGATACGCTCTGCTTCGGATTGTAGTACACGACAAGTTTGTGCGAAAACGAGGAGTGCAGGGTCCAGGTGTTGTGTGCCACCAACGGGTGTGGCAAACCTCTCCAAAAGATCGGTGAACAGTTCCCAAGGTAGTCGTATATTCTTGGAGCTGCCGGTGATGTTTAGACTGAGAGGGCCGTGAGACGGAAGCTAGAGCTCACTGGAGACGGACTGACTGATCAACTGGAAGCAAATCAGGTTTCGCATCAACCGTCACCGGAAGCTCGACATGTACAGAGGTACTATTGTCAGATAAGCGTCTTCCAGGATGATGATGAACTGGTATGTGCACTTCGAGTCCATATCTTCAACAATCGCCAGAGATCGCGCCCTTGATAAAACCTGCCAGCTAGTGCGTGATGAGCGAGCGGAAGAACCTGCAGTGATCGGAGTTCCAACATATGCGTGGAATGTTGGATGCCCTAGTCCACCGCCCTACACAATCTACAAGAATATCCGACAGCAGCCCTTTGTAATAGCTTTGATCTGTCCTACTGGATGCGATAGTGCCATTGACTTAAAGGTCTGGCAAATTCAGCCGATTACACTAATAATCTATAGGGAGTGAACATGCATCCGGAGCTCGATGGATCAACTATCTAGGGCGCTTTGAAATATTGATCGAGCGTCAAGTCCACGTGAACATCAATTCGGAAGAGTCAACGGTGCTTCCATAGAAATTGCTTTCCAACGGTCTCTCCAATCGTGTACATGATCGGATTTGGGTTGGGACACACACCAAGCCTGACAGTCATCTCGCCATAGTTTGAAGGTTGCATCGTGATCTGGTCTACGGGCATGAAGCCAGACACTGCAAATACCAGGGCTTTTACAAGCATCCTTGATTCTCGAGATAAGGGTGTCAGGAGGTGTTGAGGTCCAAGCCCTTAGCTCCAGAGCTTGCATGCGTCGCCAGCGTCCCAATACTTCCATTATTGGGGAAAGCCAATCCGCGTTTTCGTCCTCATCCTGTAGTGACGTTCAGAAGGAAAGGAACACATCAAAATAGTACGCACCCACGGCAAGAACATAGACTCGATGCCTATCAACGACAACCACAGAGACAAGAACACGATATTCGGGCAATCAACCACCCGCAGATTTAGTAACAAAACCCCATCTGACGGAGAGACGAAGTCAAACTCGATGTCCAAGACCGTCAAAGAGACTCCACAGAATGGTCGATTGAAATGAGCATCGTGGAAACTAATCCACAAGGCTCGTAGCGCTCGTGTTTCCAGGATTTGGAGTGATTGATTTATCACCGACCGTTCAAGCTTTAGATCTAGGAGGTTGGGAAAGGTTGCAGGAGCTAAGAGTTCATCGGGAAACTTAGACGCAACCAGGCGTCGAAGCTGGTTTTGTTGACCCAGAAATCTGAGGTCTTCCAAGTTTCCTTGATCTGTTGAGATAAAATCGTGGAGAGTGTTAGGAGGGAGCTTCTGACTGATGATCTCGAAGAATTCGATTTCTTCCACTTCTTCTTCAATCGTCTCACGAAATGGCGGAAAGGAGAGGTAGAGTGATCGGAGGCGTTCCATCCGACCAAAGGGAAGAGAATGAGCGAGAGATGTGGCTGGACGATCATCTTCGGGGAAGGGTTCATGCATTGGATAGCTAACGTGAGTGACACAAAGTGTCTCTCCGTATTCTGCAGCTCTGTTGGAGAGCATGGAGCCGATATGAAGGGCTTGCGCGGTTCCACTTCGGAAGACTATTGTACGATAGATGACACGTTCCGCCTCGACCTGCAGCGCACGACACGTGCGAGCTAAAACGAAGAGAGCAGGATCCAAGTGCTGTCTGTCGAAGAGTTTGAAGGAAGGCTCGAACTCCAGTCCACGGAGGATATTCCTGATAAACTCCTAAGGGGGGCGCGCATGACTGTAGACGTTACGTTTGGAGTCTCTGCGAGAGCTCTTAGATGGGAGATTGAGAGTACCTCCGTTGCTATAAGTGACGGTAGGCGGGCCTTGACGTTCCTAGCAAGTAGGGGTGAGAAGTCGAATTCAAATTCGGCCTGCGGGTCGTCCAGGTGAAGTGATCTTCATGAAAGAGAAAAAGGCTGATGCACAATTTGAGATCATATTTAAGAATGAGTAACACTTAGCGCGAGCTAGTTGGCGGGGAGTCCGGGGAGGGCGGGAGCAAAGTTTTAAAACTCCGGATCCGAGTTACTAGATCATCTTGGGATAAATGTGCTGCATTCTTATCTCACAAGGCCCAATCAGTCCGGGTGAATTCTAGCCGACTAGCGGTACTTTCGTGACAGCAGATCTCGAACTGTTCTTCCAATCAAGTACTTTGGAGTGTAAGATTTCGGCTACGTCCCAATCCTGACCGCCGTCTCGACATAGCTCCAAATTATTCGAGAAATTTCGATTATCCGTAACCTGCAACACGACATTTTGGAGACAAGAGAGTCTGCAGAGCGTCTTGAATTTCGAAACGAGGAAACCCAAAGGGGTTGTTGTAATGGCTTTCAACTGCAGAACCCGCAATTGTCGCCACGGTTCCAATACTCTAATAACAGGAGAAAACCAATCATCCTCTTCAGAGTTATCCTGCAATGAAATTAGAGGTCGGGAGGATTCATTTCACGTGCCACACGTACGAGAGGCGGCTCACTCTCGCCGGCAAGTTGGAGGAATAGGCATACAAGGTTTGGACAATCAACTGCCCTGCGGTCGAGAAACAAAATCCAATCTGATGGTGAGACGGATTGAAATTTCATTTCCAGCAACACTAAGGAATTCCCATGGAAAGGTAAATCGAGGTGGGCACGCCGGAAGGTTACCGTCAATGCTCGAAGGGATCGCGTCTGTAGGAGATGGAGCGACTGATCGGTTTGACTCCCATTCAACTCGAGATCTTCAAGATTAGGCAAGAAGGTGTTATCTTTCAGGAAGTCATCTGGTATCCTGTATGTAGTTAAACGTCGTAGCTGGGTTTGTCGGCAGAGGAACTGAAGCTGTTCAAAGGGTATCTCCGTGAATGTCCAGAAATGGCGGAGGATGTTAGGGAGGAGAGAATCATTGAGTTGTTTAAAGAGTTTGATTTCTTCCGGCTTATGATATCGAAGAAACCACATGGTCAAAGTTCGAAGTCGTGTCATCCGACCAAAAGGAAGAGCATAGCTGAAAGATTCAGGTAAGCGATCATCGTTTTCGGAGAGTTCTTCAAGGTCGATGGCAAAATTCGCAATTGTGAGTGTCTCCACATACTCCGCAGCTCGGGTATGGAGCATGTTATTGATGTGCCATGCCTGCAGGGTCATACTCTGAAAGGTGATGTCGCGATATATAACACGTTCGGCCTCGACTTGCATGGCACGACATGTGCGAGCCAAAACAACGAGCGCAGGATCTCGGCGCTGTCTCGCACCAACAGGCGTCGATAGTCCATCCACAATATTCCTGAATAGCTCCCGAGGCAGACGTGGACGATCGTAGCCAGGTTCAGGAGTCGGCGCCAGCCCGAGCTCCGTCGTCGCCGGGTCAAAGGGGCTGGCATGACTCAGAGCGGCTTTCGCAGTTGGTCAAGGGAGTATACGCACTCTGAAGGCATATCTCGGAAAAATCGGCGAGATTGCAGGCCCTATGCACCCTCTGAGGCTATTCCGCTCAATTCTTGAGAATATGGCAGAATGGGCTTGAGAACGGGAAGGCGATCGGAGTTTCAAGGCGGAGGTTCGCTAAGCCTCAACTCATGGGCGAGCACTATTCACGATGGAGTACTAGTGTATTCTCACTTTGCGAATACTCGTAATCGAATGAGATTTACTGTGGCTAAGTTTAAGTTTTCTAATCAAAAGATATTCACCATCTATCAACCAACTGTGTATGCTTAATGTACACCTATGGACGAGCCGCTGATGGAAGTTTGTGCTGTCGACGTGCAGTTTCTGCCGCCAGCATGTCGAAGTCCTTCCGGAGAAAAATTCTTGATGGCTCAAAGAAAATATATGTTGGCCTAGAAATGAGGTTATTCAGAGTGAAGATCATGAATTGTGATATTCGGAAAACATACCGATCGACGTGACTTCAAGACGCTCGACTGATTTCTCCTCCCGTCTCAAACTTGCGAAGTTCAGACGATGATGACGAACTGGAACCCAAGGCTTTGGATACCCAGATCTTTCGCCACTCAGAAAGCGTGACATTCTCATAGGAGCTCCATCTTCCACCGTTGTCTCGGCGCAGCTCGTATCCGCGCTCAAGGACCTTGCGGCCGCCCCACAGGATTACACTGTGAACGTGAGGCAGGAGAGACGGCTGTGACAATAAAATGAGCCATCGATTTAGCCATGAGGCCCTCGGGATCGCAATCGAGCATGCTTCAAGGTATCTCCAGCCGTTCAATACGTTCAACAGGCTATGGACGGATTCAATCTCTCCTTCCTGAAGGAGTCGTTATATTGAAGAATCGAAGACGAGCAAGATTTTTTCTGCTTACCGCCGGTATGGATGACACAGAACCCTCTATACAAAGGAGGCGAAGGCCCGGACAATCCTTCTTCCTCAACTGGAGGAACCCCAGCCAAAGCCCATGAGAAAGTTGGGATGCGAAGGTCACATCTAAAACTCTTAGGGAGGCTCCATGAAATGCTATATTTGAGAAATTTGGACGAGAGATTTTGAAGGATAGGGATCGGATTGGCCGTGAAGAGAGGAAGCGACAGACTTCCGTGGGTGAAGCCAATCCCAGATCGGCTGTATCAACATTTGGGAGGAAGGAGGTGACTAGTGGTAGTTCGGGTGGAAGACTCATAATACAAATTTCGCGAAGACCAGACTGTCCCTCGAGGAATGCAAGGTGGTGTACATTGAGTGCTGCGGAATACGCGCCGGGTGTGACTGTGAACTTTTGGAGAACATCCACAGGAAGGTTCTCGTGGAGCGAGTTGAATAAATTGACGCTGGGACGATATTTCAGGGGCAAGATTGTCAAGGATCGCAAGTGTTCCATCCGTTCGAAGGGCAGGTTGATGAATATATCTCCGTATATGGTTAGATTCACCACATATCTTGAGGCTCTGGCGTGCAGAACGTGGTTGATATCAGGAGCATTCACTGTCCTGTTATCAAAGTTTAAGTCCGAGTAGATGATACGTTCAGCTTCTGCCTGGAATACACGAGATGTGCATGCCAGGGTGAGTAATGAACTGTCGATCCGTCTTTCTGCAGTCGAATCTACACCATGCACGCATGCGAATGCTTCGGCAACATTTCTGTAGAGCTCATGTGGAAGACGACAACTCTCGGTTGCCATGAGCGAGTCTGAGTAAGATCTCCGATCGCGACGAACTTGTACTTGAACTTTTAGGATCGATCTGAATGACGAAAGTATTCAAAATTCAGATGCCGCGGTAAAGCTGATTGATAGCAGGTAGCGGTGGGAGCAAATCGGCCGAGTTTCAAAATTTGCTACCGCCAGGGCGCCAACCGTTCGCGTTCACCGGAACCAAAACCATTTCCTTCCGACAAACACAAAGGTCGCAGCTCAGCGCTCATCCTCGCAAGCAACCAAAGACAGAAGCAATGACACCAACGCTCGATTTCTAGGGAGAGCCCAGATCATTAGTATCTAAGCTCATCATTATTGTTTCCCGTCATCCTCGACCTCGGGGACGGCGATGACGTGCCCGAGCGACTCGCTCGATCCTCTCCTCGTCAGCTAGGCCGACGATCAGTGAGTAGGCCTCGCCGAGAGCATTGCGTGTCCTGTATCCAACGTGAAGTCAATTCAGGGGCGTCTCTTGTCTTAGGCGGCTCTGGACCACACGCGCAGGCTTAAAAGGACGACCGGATGGCACGCACGGTCCTTATCTTTTCACACCCCCTCCCTCCTCCCTAATCACCTCTCAAATCGTTGACTTCAAATGGGTGCTATATTCTCGAACTCATTCAACCCCCAGAAGGACATCCCTTCGCTCGAGGGCAAGGTGTATCTTGTAACTGGTGGCAAGTAAGTCCTGGACGACCAATGAAGGCCGAGCAGGATCTAATCCAACACCTTATAGCTCTGGGATCGGCATGTATACCATTCTTCATCTAGCCCGAAGAGGAGCTACTGTACGTCGTGCCATTGTTTTATGAATGTTTCAATTTTCTAACAGATTGCTTCCGTAGGTCTACATGGGAGCTCGAAACGAGAATAAAGCCAAGGCGTCGATATCTCAGTTGAAGTCCGAAGGATTGGCTCATGGAAATGGTCGCATCATCTACCACTACCTTGATTTATCGGACCCGCGTCTCGCAAAGAAATCGGCACAAGAATTCTTGTCTCGAGAGCAGAGATTAGACGGGCTAGGTGAGTCTTATACCGTATGATGTTATCGGAGTGCTCACATGATCCGCATGATCCGCAGTTAATAATGCCGCAGAGTATGTTTCCCGATTAACGCGGTCTCAACGTCTCTGACGGTCGTCTCTCAGTATGTCAGGCCCTCTATCAATCACTAAAGATGGTGTCATTCAAGGAGTTGTAACCAAGTAAGTACTTCTGTCACCTCTCATTGAACAGATGCTGAGAATCCGTGCAGCCATATCAGCCCTTTCGTCTTCACGAACGAGCTACTTCCCTTAATGAAGAAAACCGCTCAAGAACCAGGATCTGACGTTCGGATCGTCAATGTGCGTAACCTGCTTTCGCTCTGGTGAAGCTACGACTCACGTTACTTGCTAGGTTTCTTCATACGCCCATACACTCCCTGCGTCTCAATATACCAAGTTCGATTCGAAAGAATCGCTAAATGTCACATTCGGATCAGGGACTCTCGACCAAATGAGACGATACGGTACGCATTCTGCGATACATCCACCTCTCACAGCATCTGAACGCCTTCTCATAGGCATCACTAAACTCATGAACGTTCTCCACATCAACGAACTACAACGCCGCCTCGACACCGAAAACGTCCCCATAATCTGTATATCCCTCCACCCCGGCGGCGTCCAGACT
Source organism: Sistotremastrum niveocremeum HHB9708 (assembly GCA_001630475.1). Lineage (NCBI taxonomy): Eukaryota > Fungi > Basidiomycota > Agaricomycetes > Sistotremastrales > Sistotremastraceae > Sertulicium > Sertulicium niveocremeum. The sequence goes on from KV419448.1 coordinate 76,156, forward strand.
CCCGGCCTACTCGAAGGTGTCAGTAAATGGCGCTTCGGGTCCTTCCTCAAAACTATTGCAGGGACTTTCCTCAAGAGTTCCTCAGATGGCGCTTTGACGTCGACTTTTGCGGCTGCGGCTCCTGTTGTGCGACAGTGGCCTGAGAAATATAGGGGAGCGTATTTAGAGCCCTATACGAAGATTGCGTCGAAGAGGAAGGAAGCTCAGTCGAAGGATTCGGGGAAGGAGCTTTGGAATACCACAGAGAAGATCGTTGATGAGATGGGTCTTTGAGTGAACCCATCCTTCAATTGTTGTAATCTTTTATACCGTCTTTCATTCCAGCCCCTCTGTATCAATTCACTATAGTAGACCCGTAATTATCTCCGTATCTCGCTGTCCACCCGTTGCACTTTGAGAGCGACTAGTACTTGTATATACCTTGTTTTATATGATCGTCCCGATACTGGTCCCGCTGCCAAGTCTCAATTAGCGCCCATGACACCGCTGCGAAGTCGAGTCAAGGACTTCAGCCACGGCCACGATCATCATCCAGACGCTTTCTGAATAGCTGAAGGGCGTGCACTTCCTCTGCGTTTGTCAATTGATGCTCTGAACTGCCACGATACTCGTTCAATCAGTCGATCAATGGCATCCATGTTTTCTCGCGTTCCTATCGAAATCGTGCAGCACATCCTCAGCGGTGCATGCCTTGATCAGTTAACTGCCATCGCCCAGGTATAAAAAGGCCCTCAGTCTTGAACAATAGGAGATATTGAATGTTATAGACCTCAGCTCGTTTTTACTCCCTGGCTAAGAACGACCGAATCCTCTGGACAAGCTGTGCGGACCATCAGAGACTCCCTCTTCCAACTGGCCATACAGTTCACACCGTACCCGTTGAATCTCTGTTCCGGTTAGCATTGAGAGCTTGCAGTATTGAACGAGCATTGGAGCAGCCAATGGTGGAGCCCAAACGATGGGCCATCCTCCCACCATCTGAGGACGACAGGTTGCCCGACAATGTCATCGTCCCTGGCGGTGGATGGACTCTTTATTATACCGCAGAGGAGATGCGCTTCCATGACATGCGCAAGGCTCCAATAGATGATGGAGTCATGGTTAAATCCATCGGCGAACCCAAATACTTTCATGTGGTTTCCGACATATTGGGTGAAGGGAACGTTCGCTGCGTTCAAAGGATATCTGCACCCGACAAGCAGTAAGAGATACCACACGCTTGCACAATCTAAAATATTGATCATCTTGACTCAGGGCTGGAGAAGACATCGCTCGTATCTTTGACATCCGCTTTCCTGACAGCGCAGACACTTCCAATGATACACCGAGTCCCTACCTGCTTTCCGAACCTGTCTCTTTCATCGGCATACATCGACTCGAAGACGTCAGAGGACCTCTGATTCTCGCGGTTCGCAGAGATCCAGATGCAGATACCGTCCTTGTGATCAATTCTCAAACTTTTGCGGGGACCGCAATCACCATCGAGGGATTCGAAGAAGTGCGTACTCCCAATTCCCTACATTTTACTCCATTGACACAAGTTCAGGAATGGTTCGATATAGAAAGCGCTCGATTTCATCCGTCGCTTCGAAAGATCGTTCTGGAAATCACGACCTCAAGGGAGTCAGACCACGAACTTATGTCTGCAATATGGCTCCTTGAAATCCCCGATTCCGTCCCATCACAGCAGCTTGGAGAGCCTATGGGCCTTTACCAGACAATTACGTGGACCGAATTGAGGGTCAAGCCTACGCATCAATTCACTCTTCCTTTCGAGTGGTCCGCCGATATCACCGAACGGAAGGACGTACCTCCAAACTTCGTCCCAATTCACGAATTCGTGACTGAGATGGATAGGGATGTTCTCAATTCATTCGTTTTTATGTCCCTGTGTCTTTCGCCAGAAGGATCACTGGTCCCACTTCCTTTAGGGACCGTCGACGGCCCCTGGCTATTTTCTCGAGACAAAGGGAAGGCAATAGGAATGCGATGGTTCTCGGAAGAGCTTGTAGACATCGTATATTCAGGCCTTTCGGGGAGACATATGACGCAGGTGACTTTTAAGCTTCCCGAAGACAAACAATTCCGAGGACCGGGTGCATTCAGGCACTTTAGCCCTTCGTATGGCCAACTCTTTCTGGAGAAGGAACCCGAGGGACAATATGATGACTGGCCGTGCTTTTTTGTTCAATATTGAGTATCATAGCCTTGCAGACAGGTGAATCAATTCCTATCTGTAATATTTAAGTCGCCCGATAATCCTTATCCATATGAAGCGTGTCACATGGTTAGCGGGGAGGCGAATAACAAAGCAAGACTTGTCTCAAATTGCGGACTCGTCGTGGCTAGGAGGGCAGTGACTATATATTGTTTACATATTGGTAGATCCAGTGACGCAATGTGAGCACTGTGAGTGATCATAGAGGGCACGTCAGACAACAAACCCACGATTACGTTCACATAGATGGGCTCACCATAGCCCCAACGCTTTTGCCTCTATTGAACCAAGACAATGGTCGGTTTGTCTGAGTTGTACTGGAGCATGTGACCGCCGTTGCGGAAGGTCGTCACTGTGTATTTATCTCCCGATTCGTCCTTAAAGTTAAAGCCCCAGCCCTTCGTGTTGGTGAAATCCAACCTGTATGTATAAACAGTGTTGGATTGCTTGATGAGCGCGTATTCTGAGATGCCGATGTCCTTCACTGATTGCGATGTCGCTTTCATTTTGCCATCCCCGACTTCCCACTTAACCGTGACGCCGGTGCTGGCGGCGGCCTTGACATTGGCTTGAATACCAGCGATCTCATGAGGGCTGAGGAGCGCCTCTTGTCCAGTCTTCGCGGACGAGATCTTATCGCTGGTACCGAATTCGAAAGCCGCACCGTTCTGGCTTGTGGTCTTGTTCCAAGTAATATCAGACATTTGATTGAATAATACAAATGGGTGAAAGCTGTACACCAAGAGTCAGACCTTTGAGGGGGCTAGCAAATTGAGGGATCATACCTTTTAGGAAATTGGCCAATAAAGTGTCTTTGAAACGAGGAGACGATGCGCAAGACTACAGAGGATAGCCGCATATTTATACACCAGCTGGTTTAGCGTGACTGGTTTGGAGCGAACTCCAGGGACCTGTGCGCAGTATTACGGGGAAACGCGGCAATGAGACAATGTAGCTCTCTCACAGGAATGAATCTAGAGCGGCGAACTCTGTCTTCTGACCCTCGGGGCTCTGGAAAAGCCGGCGGTGATTGGCCCCAAAAAGCAGTGCTGCTAGCACAAAGGAGCGGATGTCCTTCAAAGAGATCAAATGGATTGAAATAATATGCAATCTGAACCGAGAATTCGCATTGCTTCTCATATTCCCCTGCTCTACTTTATCCGCATTCACGAATTCACACACAATCAATAATAATTAAATAAAACACAATAACTTAGTGCTCACCTCTTGTCTCACTGAATATCAGCCCTGACGATGCCGCGATTGAATGTAGCTGGCGGTGTAGTTCTGGACGTATTCAATCAACTGATGGTGGGGGTGGGTATATGGAGGTAGATAACTACCGGCTCCCATGCCTGATATCGCTCTGCATTGATTGTGGGATTCAATTGCGTAGTGTGGTATATCGTTCCAAGAGGTTGGCCAATCCATCTCTCGCACCGCATTAGCCCTTAAACGAGGAGCATCAGGTGTTCCGCAAGAAGCAGTCTGAGATCCAAATTAATTGTTTAGTGGCCGGACTCCGCGTCGGAGGTCGGAGCTGCCCAAATTTCGAACGTGCCCAATTGAATCTCATCAATGCTGAGAGATCTCATTCACGGCATTTTGAGTTCTATTCCATGGAGAGACCAAATTCCGATGACACAAAAAAGGACGACATTACGCGCTGTTCCTCGTGTCCCCAGCTGATGTTATGAATGGTTGCGATCGTTTCTCTTTGGGAAATGGTGGAGGGCATGTCTATGCCAGTATGAGAGTGCTCTTCTGAGGCATTGGACTCGGAGTCCTAGTAGACATGTAGCCGGCCGGTCATGCGAGACCAGCATCCAAACGAAATCTGGCAGCTCGGCACATGTTGCAACCCTATTCGCTTGATACTGCACTCTTGCATGCACGCACTTCGTAACAGATCCGCCAGGAAGACTTACGGAGCGTTAAAACAATAGTGATATAGATATGAAATTACTAAGATATCCCGTCTTCAACCGTGGGTATCAGTGAAGCTTTAATATCTTGACTTCCATAATGACGTGATTTATCATTTGAAACCGGAAACCAGTGCCATGACAGCGGGTGAAGTTGGGATGAAAAACGCTGTAGATTTGACATTAGAACTGGATCCAATAGAAGAGCGAGACCCTCACAGTTCCTGCTGACTAATTTTCTGGAAAATTTTCTATCGCACGCGGCTCCGAGAACGAAGAGAACGACGTTGAAGTAACCAAGTGTCCAAAACCATTGTCAAATCTCCAAATTATTTTCAGAACATTTAGCCTTCTCGGTTGTGAGCCCCATGACTCGGAAAATTAGCCTAAGAAGACATGAGCATTGAGGATGGCAGAGAATATTTGCCTTGGCAGATCCCCGTGCCGATTTGCCGAAGAGGCGTCAGGCACCTGGTCGGCTTGAAGGCGTCGACGTGGTCCGACGGGTAAACTATTTGCCGTATCATTCCAACCTAGGAATCGGATTGCAGCTCATGCCGGTACCTCGATCAGCGGACATATAACACCAGGCCCCCTTGTCAAAGTTGTCATACATCCGCCCCATACAACTCCCTCTCCGTCTCTTTGTGTTGAAGCGTAAGAGGAGACCCCGTTCACTTTCTTCGAATCCCAGCCTTACACTTATCCAGGAACGCAATGGCTGACTCGCAAATCATTGCGTCTCCTACTGGTGACGGTATCACATGGGTCCAGGGAACTAGCGCAAATGGAAATACATTTTTCTATGGAACAAAGAACGGACCAAAGAAAAACGATGCCAATGCAACCGATGCGATTTCCCTGTCCTCAGCAAAGAAGTACCAAGTCTACTGGCGTGTAGGAGATAATCAGACTTGGCACTCCACGAGCGGCGCCGTCCGTGACGAAGTCGGCATTTCACGCTGGAAGCTCTTCAAGGGCTTCAATGGCTCTCAAGTCGGAGACTATTGTTTGGAGTTCACGAATACGAAAGGATGGGGCTTTACTTTCGAGGATGAGACTGGGGATAAATACGAGATCAGCACTGTCGTTAATCGAACACACATCTTGAGGTATAACTCAAGCAGGCCGAACATCGTTTATGTCTGGTAAACGCAGAAGCAATGAGAAGTAGGCTTTGTTTCTCTTCGAATGATCGATCCTGATTATCGATCAAGAGGAAATAGGAAATCCGGGTCTTCGAGATCTCATCCCATCTCCTATGTAAAGGCGAAGAAAAAGATGGTGGCGCAATAGGAATCAGATAGCGCCATTTACTGGCGAAGGACGAGAGCCTCATCGCCGAAATGAGACTGAGGCCTGCGCTTGACACTGGTATCGAGGATCGCAGCTCGTAGCCAGGTTCACCCAGGTCGCAAGAACAGGGACGGGTGACCGATTCATAGCCTTGAATACAAAATGATACACATTGTGACTGGGTCAGATAAGTAATACATGGAGAGCTTCGACCAAAGATACTTCCACAATCAGAATGACCCGGAAGGAAGGCCCGACCTAATAAATTATACATAGGTGCGCACAGCAGCGAAATCCCAGTAAGCCTGCTGGAAAGAAGTGGGGTTATTGTTAACATAAGCTAAGACAAACGAGTCAGTTCAGAGATGAGATCAAGAAGAAGAAAGAACTTACAGACACAGTCTCCTGGACATCCGTCCTGACCGAATACTGCACCAGCCCAGTCGCCGCATAGCGTAAGATTGATGACAATGTTCTGAGGACCCATATGGGATGCGAGATTGCAGCTGGAACTGGTAGGGAAGTAGGCCCAAGGTGTTCCCCAGTTGTCGGTATCGACGCTGCTCGCAGAGTCGTTCGACAAGTCGCTCGGGATGCCTCCTTCGTTACGAGCCCAGAACCAGAGCTTGATGAACTGTGAAGTCCTTTCCATAGCATAGAAGCCTCCGCCATTATTGTTGAAAGCAGCGCCATAGTTGTTGGCTTTGTTGACTGTTACTCCGCATCCTTCATTACCGTTGTCGGCCGTGTTGCAGTCGTTTGAGCCAATCGTTCTGCATCGGCGTTAACGGATAACGAAGCCGAGGTCGAATATCAAGACTCACCCCGTCTGCGTACGAGAAGAGGGCATGGTACATCCTGGAAGCATTTGTGAGAGTAATATGAATACGAATTGATGAGGACGTACCTGGGCTAGTGTGCAATGTGCCAGCATTGGGCGAGATGCCGTTGACACCTTCAATGATGTCGATTTCACCGTTCGTTGGCCAATTGGCACCGACTTCCCAGGCCGCAGGCCATGTTGCGCATCCCTGAGGCATGTGGCGTACATCGAACCTATCCTACATCAGCTTCTTCTTTCGTTGTTGAATGAAGAGAGAAACCTACACCACGACATGAGTGGTATACGTCTTGACGCTTTGGATTCGGACGGAGTTACGGCCGGGGCCAGAGGCGGTGAGGGTAGTAGTATCATCAGCCCGCATGACGAAGTGGTTTCCGTTGGCGTAGGTCAAGTTCTTGGCGAGTGCTGTTTGTTGGTTGACATATGTGCTGCAAGGAATATATTGAGACTGATACGTAGAATGAGAATTAGAAAGAAATGACATACACTCTGCCATGGGTCGGGTCCGCGATAGCCTGATGCGTGAATCCCGTGAGGAAATTGGATCCCACATAATTATCCTGAAGTTTATAGGTGGCAGCTCGGACCAAGCCGAGGAGGGCGAAGAGAGGAACGAAAAGCATGATCGACAAAATTAAAAGACGAAGAGAGGAGAACCAGGGAGAGAGTGCGGGGAGGACACGAAATGGGACCTGAGGATCATCGATGCCTGCTTCGCTGGCCTCTTAAACGACTGGTCCTGGCTAGAAATGTCTCGAATGACAAGATGGCCTTGTCCGTCAAAATTACGGAAGCCGCGAAGGTTTGTAGAATAGTTAATCCGATTGAAATAGGAGCTGCCATAATCGTGTCGATCCAGGTGGAGTCCTACACCCACAATGTTTCACGACATTCAGAAAGAGCGACATGTGAACATACCTCATGTACACGTATCTGACGAACCTGACCGTTTCCCCGGCCAGATGAATGACGAAGGTAATCCTGAAATTTGAAGCATTCATACGGTCTTCCAACGTGACAATACTTCTCGAGATCTTCGAACGTTTGAAAACATTTCTTATCGATGCCAGGCCTTCCTCCAATTCATAGACCTGCCAAGAGCCTTCGTTTCATTATGACAGAAGCAGAATAAAGCTGCGGCCATACCGACTATCGATCGTAATATTTGTGATCTGGAAAGATTTTAGGGGATAAAGCATGGAAAAGGCAGTCTAGATTGCCCGACGTCGTCCCGTTAAGGTGTGGTCCGCCCCAGCGTGACTCCCTTGCTCAGCGTGCACATGACTAAATAGGAGTTAGCATCCAGAGACAAGACAAGTCGATTAGATTAGGAGCGAGTCCAAAGGTTCTGACAAGGCAAGGCTAAAGGTGGATTAAGACAGGAGAAGCTTAAGCTTCAAGTTCCCGGCGCGTGCCTGATCAGCCGACGTGTTTCATTCGCCCGGCTTCTTCCGGTCAGACTCTTCTTCCACGTCGAGCGAGCCCCCAACGTCGATTTTGCTGAACAGTCATGACATGAAAGAAAGGCTATCATAATTATCGCCAATGGATGACATACAAACACTAGGACATCAGCGCGGCACCGGGGGCTCCAACAGTCACTATATCGACATAACCACGCAAGAGACCCACAAAATGAGGACCGAGAATAGGATCTTTAGCATTTCGAAAGACGTTCCACCCAGGAAGACGAAACGTTGTCAACCTCACACCTCCCTTTTTTCTAACGATCACCATCTCGATAATTTCGAATGGCTCAACCTTATTGGTATTTCGAAGATATTTGTCTTTGGCGACCTTCAATGTCCTTAGAGTAGAGAGGTTTCGGGGATCCTCGCGTAAGCATCTGACAAGATTCCTGAAACCGTTCCCAATAAGTATGGTTTCGAGAGACGTCCAATATTTAGATGCCCTTCTCCAGTCGTGGGACGTCATTGTTGGCGCGTCTGAACCTGTGAACTCGACATGAGTTACCCTTTCGAACGAACAGCATGTGAGTCCGATATAGGGTATTGGGAAAGTATTGTCCGAATCGACGGCGTCATAAGCCAATGTGAACTCGTTCGATATGGCATGCTCCGATCCCGCAAGCCCGAAAACGAAGTTGAAGGCAGTAGATGAGGTGACTGTTAAATGGTTTGCATGTCGCATGTGCGCATGCCAAAACTCAAACGATAACTTCTCGGGCGGCTCGTCATAGAAGCGAACAGAAGTCAACTTGACTGCCGTGCTGTGAACGAATGACACTGCGCCGAACAAGTGCGTCGCATCCTCGTAGGTCCAACCGACAACGGTGAATCGTTGAAGCTGTCGCGGACAGATATGTCCCTTAGACAAGGGTCTGTCGTCAGGGAATGGACGCTTTATTCCTTTGGAGGAAATCTCCAGGACCTCGAGTCGTTGATTGAGTAAAAGCGCGTCATAGACATCTCGAGCACTCATCGAAAAGCGAAAGTCGGTGAGTATTAGTTCGCGCAGGTTGCTGTAGTCGTAGGCCTCCGGATATTGCATGTATTGGAAACCCTGTAGTCGTAGCGTCTCCATGCGGGGGATGAGAGGTGGATAAATGAAGTTAAATAGAAGAACGTGTTCCCCTCGGTCCTCAAAATCCCCTTCATATAACAACTCGATGTGTTCCAGAGTGGATCCATGAGGGAAGATTTGGTCGCGAGTCACTCGATAAAATGGTTTTACTGAAGTCATTGTGACTTTCACTGAGGTGTTGCCTGGTTGAAACTCAACCTGCACCTCATCGGCTGCGGGTTCGCTTGGGGACTCCTGATCAACTATAGTTTTCCATAAGCTGGCCAGCCAATAAGTCCAATATTATACATAAGAAGCGCACCAGAAGAGTTAGATCGCGTCCTCCGATCTATTCCTCGCATTGCTTGAGCCATTCGGTTATTTATTTCTGCAGCCTTTGTCTGCACCAATGTCCTTTCGTATTTCTTCTCCATGCGTCAGTCTCGAAATCTCAGTGTCTGGTCGTATTATCTTACCAAGGCAACACTGGACAGCAGAAGTCAGAGCTAAAAGAATCGACGGAGGAATTGGAATGATGCTCACTGCCAACGCAGCGATGGCAAGAGGATTTTTCGATGGCAGCACTGCAGCAGTCATTTACCTCATTAGCGCAAGCATTAGCGTGACATGTACGTCAACTCGGCTATTGCTTGGCAGCCCATATTTTTCGCGTTCTGAGAATAATGTCATGAAAGGCGTTTCTAATTCGTGGTACGGTGTGGCTGTTACAGCGACTAGCTACGTCTGACGATGATGCATCGAGCCTTAAATCCTTCCCCAGAAAGCTCTCCGACCTCGCTTACAATGATTCGATGTCATTTGTCATTCAGTTACTGTGGCACTTGGTTCATGTCAATCCGTCGAGAGAAAAGTATCGATTTTACGAGTTCGATAATACAAGAATTTCGGAAGCTACGGTAGCTATAGAGAGGCGAATTATGAGGAGCTCTAGGTGATACCAATACTTTGTCAAGCATCCACATGGTGTAGTTTGCAGAAGGTTGGATGAAGTTGCTCAATAAGTCATACACAGGCCGAACGAAAAGAGAGTTAGAATACTGGTCCATCGTCGCGCGCCCTCCGCTTCCAGTTTTCGCTCCATTCAGCTTCATTCGCATTCCCAAGAGTAATCCATCCGGGCTGGCCTTCGATTTCCTGGCGCAATTCGACGGGGCCTGCTGCGGTATTGGAAGGCTGAAGGACTAGAAGGACACTTCGAAGCCTCCGACTCGTCTGACTCTGAAAGAACCGTGTAATCGCTGCTCGAGACATGAGTGGGTGTTCGAAGTGGATTTGAACTGCCTCCAACGCGCGCAACTGCTCTAGTTTATTGATGAGAGGTTCAAGGACTAGGGTCTATATGCACTCATGAGTACATTGGTTGAAGGAGATTGATGGTGCACATACCGTGCTAATCTGGTGAGATTCACGGCCGAGATTTAAATAGAAGGAGAGGTATCGGACATGCGGACAATCTTTAATCCTCAAGTCCAAGAAATCGAGGATGCGGGCAGCAGGTGCTGAACACGAGCTGAGCATGAGGACCTTAATACAGTTTTGGGGAAGAACGTCGGTGGCGTCTAATCGATGACAGAACTGCAAATCGAAGCGTAGGGAAACGATCGGTCGGAAATTGAAGAGTAATATCGAATGTTTCATTTTCTCCCCTTTTATGGTCACAGATTGGAGCAGAGGAACGAATTTATGCATGAGCGCAAGATCTTGGGGTATGCGAGTGGTGTGTAATTCGAGAAGACGAGTTTGTTTTCGAAGGAAGTGGAGTTCTTTGGAGGTGAGGATGAGAAGAGGGGCCGAAAATTCTCGAAGGATGTCTCGAGGGAGAGTGTCGTTGACTAGCTTAAGGAGTGGCCTCAGTGCTGAAACGTGGGTCCTGGTGTCGGGGAGCGTGAGGCTCTTGAGTTTCCGCATTCGATGAAATGGCAGCTGGGTGCTAGACCTCGTAAGGCGTATTCGCTCGATAGGAATATTGAGGCTCTTGATAGAGAGATGCTCAACATACTCCGCCGCTCTATCATTCAGGACGCGGTTGATTCGCGATGCGTATCGTTCGCCGTGCGGAAAAGTGATGGTGCGATAGAGGACGCGCTCAGCTTCGGTCTGCCACGTGCGAGATGTTCGAGCGAGAGAGCATAAGGCCTTGTTGATGACTTTAGGATCGTCTTTGGAATCGACCAGGAACTCTACGATCATCCTGTAAAGTTCTGGAAATAACTGGGGCGTGGATGTTGTGAATAGTGATTGGGACGATGAAGCTACAGTGAGCGGCACTTCAGGACTGGCAGCATCTGGAGGCATGTTTGCGAAGGGCGACGCGACTGATCTGTGGTGCTCGACAAGAGAAGACTGGCTCAGTGGCTGGATGGTCGCAGTGCAAGAGCTCTGACGAGGAATGGACCGATGCCGTAATCAAGTTCGGGCGCTTCAAAGGCCTAGATCACGTGAGAAATACCATTTTAGGCAAGGCCCTCTTCCCTTGTTTGGGTCGCACCAAGCATTAAAAGTCGTGATTATCAGAAAAGGGGTAAATATCCTACGGTATACGAAGCATAACTTAAATCCATTAGTCAACACCAAGCCCTCATCAACCCTTCTAGGTCAACCTCTTGCCTTCACTCTGTGCATGGCAGACTGGACACCCCTTTGCTATCCTCGCTCGAACCGTTGCCGCCCTGCAGCGAATCATGCATCAGTATCTCATTATAGAAAGAAAGAGCGAGAATGTACAAAGCGATCTTGGCACCGACTCTCCGTCCGAGATCTTCAGCATAGACACCACCAAAAGCAGCCTCCCCACCACTCCTAGGCAGATCCTCGAATCCTGTCATCTCCGTACAACTCGCATGTACGACGTGACGGCACAGGAAGAGCAGTACGAGGGGCTTCGAAGGATGATTATAAGGGAGCGAACATATAGGACATGATTCCGTCACTATCGCATCGACGACCGTTCCATCAGTTCAGCATCAATGGGGTAGAATGGGAAGGAAGACCTACAGTTGAAGAAATATCCCCCCACTTGTCCTTTGTACAACGTCCCTCCCAGCGCATTACAATCCCCCTCAAGGACAACCGCACACCCCGCCATCAGACTAATCTGCAAATTATAATCTTGCAATATCTTGATGATCGCCCCTTTCAGACCCTCGATCTCTAGTCCATTCTTGATACGCCTGATGAGACGGATAGGATCGATGGAGGCAGATACGCCGGAATGTTCGAGGAGGCCTTTGATGAATGGGGGTCGGGATTCGGAGTAGGTGAGTAGATCTTCCCAGAGGTCTGTGTCGTTTTGCTCTTTGGCGAAGTCGATTGCCTACTTCACGTGAGTAACTCATCTGGAGGATATACCACGAACAGACATACGCGGTTCACGTCACCGAGACGTTCGATGATGAGGGTCAACGCAGCACGATTATTGCCCATCCTGCCGAGAAGGAACACCATTTCCGGGACGAAGTCGTGTTCTTTGCAGACGCTGTAAGCCTAGTCTGGGGTTAAAAAAAAAGGAATTGATTCGATACCAGGCAAACGCCGTACCTTCTCCAGACTATAATAATTGCTTGACCTCAGGAACCGCATAAGCCGATCCGGAGCATAATCCGAATATAATTTGACCTATCGGTTTATCAATCTCCATGTCTATCACGAATCGGGGGGTTTACGCATACCTGAAGATCCGCATAATCTGCTGCCAGGCCGACATCCTTGACGCTCAAACCCTCCAGATACGCAAACAAGAACTTGGGCCTCGAATTAAGCTGTTGCACAACTCTGACAACCTACACAAACCATCTGTGAGTTCATCTGTATACACTGCGGGGAGAGGAATAACGACGCACGGGGATAGAATACGTGTGATCGACGAGCATCGGGATAGCTTTGTCCTGATCAAATTCGACAAGTAGTAGAGCTTGATCTTGAATCGCAGTAAAGAGATTATTATCCACGATAAGATCGAAGACTTCAGGACGACGAAGACGGATGAAATAAGGAAGTGCTTTCGCAGGTTGTCGGTTTGCGATGTATCTGCTTGTTCGTGAGCTGCGTACGCATAGAGGTTTTTAGGCGCCCACAGGCGAAGACGCACAGATCGGCGAGACAGTCCATGAGTAATCCTCGATCTGCTCCGAACTCTTTCCTTTCGGGTAACGCGTCTAGTTCGGTTTGGACAGCGACGATCGCAGCTGAAATATCGTATATCTTCGGCCACGATTTGATGGTCCGTCTCAACTCCTGTTATTCGGTTAGATTCATTAGCTGCATTGACGGAAAGTCAGAGGGAGGAAAAAGGCTTACGGTACGGTCGTTCGAGAGATACCAGTTGATGATCAAATCGTATATCGATGGGTCCAATCGTGGATGTTCAATCGGGACGTAAGGTATGATGCTCTGTGAGGAACTACAGTCAGACGCACTCAACTAAGTCTGAAGAAGCTCGCCTTCAGCTGGTGTTTTCCGGCAAAGACGAAAATCCAATCCTCCCACATCCGCGTCGAGGTCTTGAACAACTTCGGACATTGAGCTGCCGCTTTATCGAATTCTCCTAAAAGAAAACTTCAATTTTCCGAGCAGAAGAGAAAGCCGGGAAACACACCATTGTCAATCAACCATCTCAAATACAACAGCCCAACTCTCATCCTCTCACTCCGATCATCATCGTCATCTTCGCCTCCTCTCCCGGCCGGACCGAGGGTAGAATTGATAACCTTCCCAACGATATTCGATGCACTCTCCGGTTCAAGAATATCAACCTCCTTCAACGCCTCCTCGAATCTATTCCTCTCAACTAACCAGTCGATCCGATCTCTTCTATCTCGAGGCTTCACTAAGACCACCGATCGAGGACTACGGATGATGAAGCATTTCTCATTAGAGCCTGGTTTGAGATACGGCGGAAACTTATCAGGGCTAGTGGAAGGGGGTTGGGTGTGTGCGGTTCGATTGGACATTATTGATGGGGCCTTGGGAGGGGATGATGATGAGAATATTGACGGAGCGGGACTTGTGGGCGGACTTCTCGTAGGTCCTGTGGGAGCAGCTGAGAGCGGCGAGAGAAGGTTGAATGAAGTTGAAGAGGAGGATGGGAGGATGGGGACTTCATCGATACCATAATCGTTACATCCGTATCTCTCATATCCGTCGACATCGATGATATCCATCGCTTCCTCTTCACCTTTCCGCGAGACGATCCTCACCTCAGGAGGGTTCGCAAGTTTCCGTTTCTGGGTTACTGTGTCAGAAGGGAGGACGTCTGTTTCGAGGTGAGATGTATCGGGGGGTACGTAGGCTAAGAGGAGGAATGATGTGGAGGGTGTAGGACTCGAGGTACTGAGAGTTAGAGGGAAGGTTGGTGTTGATGAAGGAAGGGGGGTGTGATAAGGTAATATTCCAGCGATCATAGAATCGACCTGGAATACTGCGGTAATTTCAACTGATAACGGAGGGAGAGTAGTAGGGGTTGGTGATGTAGGTTTCTCGGATACTGAGGCCCCCTTGGCTGGGGTGGATGGTTGTGAAGGTGGAACGACAGGTGGTCGAGCACGGATGCGCGCTACTTTGATGTATTCCGCCCACGCGATGAGGAGAGTTTGTTCGTCTTGCCAATATAGGGTACACTTGAATAGATCGGCTCGAGGGGAACCAGCGACGCGGTCAATGTACGTAATTCGAGTCCTTGATGCGGTGTCGTAGATCTTCACTCCCTATCTCTCAGAGTGAGTACCATGTAGCACTTAGTACGGTGGAGTATACCTTGTCGTTCGCCCAAGCGATGAGCGCACCGCACCACTTGATATTCCATATAGGACCTTCTCCTCTGTGTATCAACGTTTCTCTGTGTCCTAACCATCCCTTCTCATGAAGAACGATCTCGCCCGCCATACCACCACAAACGAAAGCTCTGCTGCCTTTCTTCGCGAAGCCAGGCTCTAAAGCAATAGAAAGCATAGGTCGATGAAGATTGAAAGAATATGATTCGGGGGTAGACAGCGAAGTGATGCGAAGGTAGCCATCGATTGAAGCGGATGCGACGAAGTCGTATGTTGAATCGAAAGCGATGGTTTGGATTGTTGCTGTGTGAGGACGAAATGATCGAATATGTGTGCCAGTGTAGGAGAGGATATGAATGACTCCTGCATGTGTTCCAAGTGCCTATAAATATGATCATGAATATAAGTATTTGGGTCAAGCAGATACGTACGATTGAATGAGGCGAAAGCGAATGTGCGGACAACGAATCGCGCTTGAGAAGATCCGGAAGTGCAAAGGGCAATGGCTCGTACTTCAGGACAGGCTCCGAGTCCTCTTCCTCCTCTTCGTCTTGTTCGTCGTCTTCGGCCTCGCCGTCGCCGTCCTGTATGGATTCCGCGGTTCCGGATAGGGTCTCGTGCGCGACGCTGTCGTCGGCTTTGCCCTTTCCTTTGACGTCCTCCACGGTAGTCTCTCCCTCTGTCTCGCTCTCTTCTTCATCTTCACCATCGTCTTCAACACTCTCATCCTCGTGCTCTAAACCGTTAGCAACCACGTCAGGCTCCACCTTCACGTTGCCGTTCCCGTTAGACTTGATAATCTCGTTCCCTGCATTCTGAGTATCTTCATTATGTGTTTCCGAATTGCTCTTGCCATTTAAATGCGGTTCGGGATTTGAGAGCGCGGCAGGTGAGGCCATGACATCTCCGGTATGCGTGACAGTGACGAGCAATGAGGCTCTTGGTAAACAAGCGTAAACACCATCCGCCTCGACCAAGCGCTTTGCTCGCATAGCAGCTGAACCACGAAAATCGACCTGATCGTCGACATATTTAGCCATGGTGCGTGTTATCTACTCATCCGACGCGGTTTAATCAAGCCACACCTCAGTCACTCCAATTTCTCAACTCGCATAACTCGAACATCGCCCAAGGTCCTGTCTGGGCTGCATCTTATACTTCCGCCTCCCTCCAAAATTCTCCCAATACACCTTCAAGTGTATTTGCATCAACAGCCACTGGCCATCTCACCCAATTCGACTCGACGACGGGAGCGAAACTACGAGGCTTAAACCAGCATACCCTAGCCATCGTATCTCTCAGTACAAATCGCGTTGGAAGCAGATGTTTGTTTAATAGCTTGGAAGGTGTTACCGGTATCTGGGAAGTTCCTGAAGGTGGAGGCTCGAATGAAATCGAAGCTGCCACTGAGGAAAACGTAACTCGGTATGAGAGCTTCAAAGGAAAAAATCAAACCGGTACGTGTATATTTGCGCCTAGAAAAAAAATCACCTCATGAAAGTGATCGTAGCATGGAGTGTTTCACTCCATCCTTCGGGCGAGACGTACGCATCATCAGGCCAATCAGGAAACGTCCACATCCACTCTGCGAAAACCGCTCTCTCACATTCCTCCCAATACGACTCCTCAACACCCTTCGGAACACCTCTATCCACTCTCGATTCCGGCCGTGCAAGGTTTGGAATGTTCGTCAAACATGTATGTCATTCGTAGCCTCCTCCTCTGTTTGAAATTTTGACGTGGGCGGAGGATAGAGTCCTGATGGACAAAGAATAGCGATGTCAAGTGAATCCGGGACAATATACCTCTTTGATCTAACATCATCAACACTTTTAACAACGTACTCATCTCATGCAATGTGCGTTCGATCTCTGGCATGGTCCCCTGATTCACAGGTGCGCATTTCATCTTCCTTCTCTTCTATATATGCGACTGATCTCGCGGAAACAGTTATTACTGAGCGCATCGGACGATAAGAGATTAGTATTGCATGATGTCAGAAGTACGACATCGGGCAAGCCTGGGAGTGCAGTCGCGTATCTCACGGGACATTCGTCATGGGTCCTTTCAAACGATATATCGCCTGACCAGCGTCTCGTCGTATCAGGGTACGTGCCTCATCTCTCATCTTCGCGCTAGAAAATTAATGGAGTGCCAGTTCTGCCGATAAAACAGTAAAATTCTGGGATCTGGCCCAACGAACGTGCGTCTCAACTGCTCAGGATACCGGCGATGTATGGAGCGTTGCGTGGAAACCTACTATTCCATCTCCTGGACAAGGCGCCGGGAGCTTCATTAGTGCAGGAGAAGATGGGTTGGTGAAGTGGTGGAGAAGTGCAGGTTCTGCCTAGGCGTATACAATACAGCGTATGTGCAAAGTTTCCGAAGACTCCTTCGCGCTGTCCGAGGTCCGGTTTCCCAATTGTACTATGACGAGCCAAACTTTGAAACTCCGCTGTTACAACTTCAAAGTCGGTGATTGACAGAATCGTCGAGAACTGCCTTTGATGCACAGTTCTCTATGTCTGCGCCTCGTCTGAGCGGGATCCAATTCTACGAACGCCCAACCAATGTATTGTAGCAAAGACATGCAGCTTTTTACGTATGTACAGGATTGGGTCATTCAAACAAATCAGTATCGACGACAAGGCCACCGGTCCATGATCATCTAACTGATAAACAGGGGAGAAAGAAAAGAAATATGAAAGGGGGTTTCTGGGGGAAATGGGTTTAAAAAAGCAAAAAATTCAGGAACATCGGAAGAACAGGGAACAAGAAAGAGCAAAAATCGGAGCCGCGTTATCGCGGGGAAAGTGAAGAAAAGAAGATCAGAAAGACTTTTTTTGTGTGTTTGCGGAGGGTTTTTTCAGTTTTTTTAGAGTTTGTTTCGGAAGAGACAATGAGGCAAAGATATCATTTGCGTATCAGCCGACGTGTTTCCTTCAATGCTGGACTTCGTGGACATTTGGATGAGCAATGACATACATGAGAGTTGTAGATTGGGTCTCACCTGAGCGGCAGCATCAAGCATTTGCAGACTGGTTGCGCCTCTATCAGAATCGTAGATCAAGGCTATTATAACTGATCACCCACAATAAGAGACTGGGACCCGCCGGTCTGGCCCTATAATTCATACGTAAGCTATTCCTCCGATGCGGCTTTGAAATGGAGAGACGTACCCCTTTATTGACAAAGTTCTGGAAATCAAGGAACTTCTGATACTGGACTGGATCAAGGCCTCCTGGAGCGGCAATGCCTTGTATGCCAACTCCATTCCCTTGAGCGGCGACAGCGCTGGCTTGGAAGAACGGAATCGTGAATATTTCAAACTCCTCATTCCAATCTCCCACGACGGAGGAGATATTGAGCCTAACCCAGAGCGAACTGCCTCGGATGAATAAGGTGACGCTGCCGGAGGCGACTGCGACGTTGAAGGAGGCTGAGACGCCTTTATTGAGATCTCCCTTGAGAGATACGAGATCGATGGAGCCGAATGGCCAAACATTGATGGATACGGCGGCTTCGACGTATAGAGATTTAAGGTTCAGTCTGAACGAGATCTTTGGTTCATCGTCAATCAAATGGTGAACTCAGGGGTTCCAAAAAAAGCACTGCCTACCTTGAGAGGACCCCAACCCCAATCAAAAACAATCGGCTCTGCGTCTGCAGCGGAAGCAGCAGCCAGATTGCTCGGTTGTCTATGAACGACCAAAAAACCCTTATTGTTGGGAACTGCATGTTCGGTTAAGAATGCCTGATAATCTGCAGCACGATCAGAATATTTTCATCAAGAAACATGAGCGACGAAAATTCTTACAGTTCCCCACAGCACTGGTGGACTTGAAAGGCACAGCTGGAGCACTCGGGGCGGCTTGGTCTATGAGAGGATGAGTTAGTCAAATGATGAAGGCAGTGACCCGAGCTATATTGCTTACTGAATGCCATTGCAGTCGTTCGATGAAGGCTTGGAAGTTGGTAGAGCGAAAGATTGTGTGTTCTGGCGATTGATGAGCCAGGCAGAGGTGCTTATATACAAAAAACGGGAGAAGCTACCTCGTTGACCGCCCCGTGAGAATGAGGGACCGTCCTGAGTAACAAGAGGAAAGACATAAGATGACAAGAGTCGTCCAGGCCCATATCTCTTTCACGTGCACCGCTCAGGTTGGGGCACGGCAATTGTCGGGTTGGGAAGGATTGGGTTTACCAGGAATGAGCGATTCCGCGAGGCCCCACGTCCTAGGAACAATCAATGGAGATTGTGCAGTCAGCGTCAGTAGTAACTCCAATCACAGGGAACATGTGATGCAGTGGCGTGACGCCAGAAACAAGGACATATCTCAGGATCGTGGAACCTTCGAACACAGAATTCTGATGCTTTTTGCATTACTCAGTACCGGCAATCTGCACGATTTACCTTTTGGCCTCAGATTCGACTTCAGAGACCGCAGATGACCGAGCGACTCGAAGCCTCCTGCATTGACAGGTCAAGCTTCAGTTATTGAAGCTTGCAAAACATCCAGTGTTCTCTGATGGGTAGGGCAAGTATTTGCTTTCATAGCTCGCCACAATGGCTAAGATTTGGCCAGAAGTTAAGCATCGAGGACAGATCTACGTATCAGAGTCGACAGTTCCGGATCCAGATGTCAGCGAATATAAGAGTGTTCAACTGATTAGACAGGGGAGTGGAATGATCTTCTTTGACACGAAATGCGGGCCAATGCCTCTGCTACGACTCTTTGACTCTGTTTTTCTGACAAGAATACGCGTACTCTACGTCCGGATGTGGAGTCTGGATCGCGCATACTGGTATGTTCAGGCTGGCCGAAATGTCCAAGAAGAAGAGCGGATACAGTATAAATGCAATCCGATTAAAGTATAGCCGAGTGAATTGATAGCATACCTTTCGGTGAGATTTCTTCCATGGGATGAACCAACGAGTCATCGTGCGATTCGCCACAGCATCCGGCAGATTCTAAACAAGTTGGACAACCATAGGACCTGAGTGCCCTGACAGTGTGAAGAGTTAGCTCCACTGTTGAGTTTGTGCGCTGTACCTGCTGAAAGCTCACGGAAGGGCCTATGTGTGATGTGGGCCGCAGGGGTCGCCTATGGGCAACTTTTGTTTGGGTTGCTAAGTTCAAAGTCCGACGCGTCTAGCGGAAGATGCTAATTTCGAACTCAGCCGCCTTTCTTTCGGAGGCAGCTTCCAACGTGTATCGTTCGTCACAGTGTTCCTTGAATGGCGCCGAGTCTTGTACTGATATCCATGCCCTAAGTCACGTCAAGGATTGCGTCATCATAGTGCTAGCGTTGTGGATCAGCCAGGCATGTCCAGGCGGTTCGGCACAGAATTGAATTCTCCAGACGTATCTCGCCATCTCGGCCATCCATATATTCGACTTTGCGTATGATCTCTCTACTGTCGTGACCAAGCCCTCGGATTTGCGGACCTAGAGGGATGAACCTTCTCCATATGTAATGACCAGGCGTCTCTCTGAACTTGTATGCTGCGTTCCGTGGAGCTTCGTGCAGGACCTTTGGGAGCTTCGCACCCCTGCTTTCCCCCCATCTCACGAAAACACACGAAAGACCCATTGAACCATGCGGCATGGGATATAGAATCGTCTTCAAAGTTTGATTGACCTTGTACTCCGAATCCGTGAAATCAGATCCAGTCTCCAAGTGGTAATCGTGACAGGACGGGAATTTGTCTGTGAGAACCTGGAACGATTCTCAAGACTACACTCCGCTGTGGCTGATAGGCACTGATCGGAACATTCTTGGATAACTGTGACCGATCGCGCAATTTCTCTCATCCATTCTCAAGACCAACGAGCGTCCTTCTTTCTATTGTCCCGGCAATCAAGGGTTTTCGATCACCGCCCTCAAACTTTCCACAATGTTTTTATGGGTGATGTCCAGGGATGACGGAGCGGTCTTTCAATCTTGTTGGCCCCCGGACAACAAAAGGTGGGGCGGAAGCAGAAAATCTGACTAATAAGGGGATGTCAGGCTCACCGGAGTCTTTGCTATTTGCCGATTCACTGACTGGCAAGGAAAGATGGCACGCTTCCCAGTCTCCCAGAAAATTCCCTCGAAATCATAACTCTGAGGGGGGCTAGCATACGATTCCATCAGTCATGGTACAGGGCTCCTTCAGCGCGTCGATCCGAGCAATCTGAACACGGACACACAACTCGGAAGACTGCGCGCGAACCATCTCGGTGACAGCTATTATTGGCTCTGGCTATGATCGATAGGGCCAGCAGTGGCCCAGCACTGTTTGGTCGAATCTCCGGGATTGCAAGGAAACATGAAATCGATATTGGAAAAACCTTCAATCCAGGCTTTCTCAGAATGGGTGAGTGCCTTGTTTTCGTGATCGTGTAAGACCGAGATCGGCTCCACATGATCAATTTGTTATCTCGACCGAAACGCACGTTCCATCTCCAAAGTTTCCACCGCCGCACAGATGGAGACCTATCAGAACAAATACAGGGCTGCACACCACCGCTTCTCAAGTCGGATGTCTACAAGTATTATGACAAACTCGGTTGCGGCAATCTTCGGGTTTCTCAGCCCCTCGTCGTGGAAATAGAGATGCAATATGATACCCCTGGAGGGTCCGTCACTGAATCTTGCCGCTGGCGGTAGAATTTCGTCAGTGTTTGTTCACCGCGGAGCAGGACCCCTCGTCGAACGCGTCGATCGATCGGCCTTAGAAAGAAAGTGAGATGATTGGTCTTTAATCCGTTCACAGGGAATTCTGGGGAATACCTCCCCAGTGACTGTCCGCTTTCCCACTGTACATCAGCTCGAGGGGAATACATGGCGCCGGAGAGGAACCTTGTCCGCACCAGGGCAATCAACAATCAACAAACGCAACCCCCGGGATCTGTAGAGCGCCTAAACACACGGGGTCTAATTCAGGCATGACTGTGGGTTCCAGCGTGAATGAACCCCCTTCTCTTGAGTAAAATGAATTTAACTGCCAAAATGCTACCGCCGCTCCAGACTATCGACGATTTTCAAATGTGCTGGGCCCACGAAGCGTATAGTGGAGAAATATCGTGACTGTCATTGCCACTGACCACTTGACTTCGAAGTTTCTCCAGACTCGGGCTGTCTCTGACCTCGAAGAACAATAGGATTGCAGCTTGCGGTACAGTCCGTCAAGCTATCCACTTCCAGAGCAAGACCTGCAGACCCTCGATTGTTTTTTGCACCCGCTGCCTCCCATTCACCAGCTTTCGACCAACTACGAGGGCATCTCACGGTGAACGGGATCAAGAGCAACGTTGGAAATTCGATCAGGGTCTCGGTTGAGTCGGAAGAGGAACAGAATGGGAAGGGGAAAGAGACTTCAAACCTCAAGGAGATTGTTAACATTTATCATCACTTGAGCACAGTCCGACGCTCGCAATACAGAGTGGCCGGCTGAGCGCTGATCGTGCATCGCTCGACGGCGCAAACTCCGGCATCTCATCAATTATCGTCTCAAACTCCGGAAAAGCATTCGAAAAATTGTTGACATAGATGGGGGAGATGATCATTTCCTTTGAAGTCTAGAAGAGCTTCCGATCTTGACAGGTTTGGTGCTGGCATACCCGTTTCCAATTTGCAGTGCTAATAGTCGAATGAAGCCTTTGGTAAACAGGCATCAACACAGTGGCGTGGTATCAAGGCGATAACGGAGGCTCAATTCCGAATCCAGCGAAGTCTATCAAGATGAGCTTGTGTGCACAGATAAAATCGACTAAAATTGTCATGGGATGATTCAATGTATATACATTCGGATAGCCCAAAACCGGAGGAAATAGTGGTAATATGAGAGCCCTAGAGATATAATTTCGCTGGTGGTTTCTCGAAAATGCGTGTATGACGCTTATGATCATCCTTCATCGGAAACTGGAAGTATCTGGGTCTATTGTAGCCCTCTATGGGTAACGGCATGATCCCCCTTTTTTATTGTATTCGATGCGCAATATTCGCTCTGCATGATCACGGACTCGAGAAAGCCATTTCGTAAGACGGAGCCTAGCGGTCCGCACTTCCGGGCGCTTTTCACCCTTCTGCTTCTCGCCTCAACTTCCAACTCTTCTTCGAGTCCTCGATCCATATGCATCAGCCTCCTCAAAGGCTACTACACGCCAACGCCATCAAGCATAAATGCATCACTATATCTATATGTCCCAGCCATCAAGCTCTGGAGTAAAACGCCCCATTGTTCAAATTTTCGTCGTCAAGCCTGAGCACAAGGTCCTGCTCCACCGACGACCGCCCAAGCACTTCTCTCATCATTATCAATACAAAGCACAGTCTTCTTCAACTTCGGCACTATACAAACAGCCTTCTACTATCCCTGACTCGGAGCCTTCATCAATAGATGAATAGGAGAATGGTCAGCTGCCTTTACGTCGGATGGTCTGTGATTCAATCAATGTCGATGATTGGGAGCTCGGATGATTGGATTCCGGGTCGAGGAGATGGAGATGGGATGGGTATATGAATGAGGGGAGTCGAGAGATTGCGAGCGGTCCTCTTGGATTCGAGATTTGAAGATGGGCAAAGGAGTAAGTAGAGACCACATCGACTCATTGGATGTAGTCTGACTTACGCACAGTACAATGCTGCTATCGCTGCGAATCCCGTGAGTACATTCAAGAGCATGATGTAAATTTGAACTAACGGCTGTGGGTAGTACATCGTCGGTACATTCGCCTGTATAGGCGGAGGCCTATTCGGCCTCGACATCTCGTCTATGTCAGGCGTCCTCAACGTCTGTCCCCCCAACTCCCCTATCCCTCTCCAATTGCAAACCTCACACATTTCAGAATCCATCCTATCTACGCGTCTTCGACCATCCAGGTCCGAACGCCCAAGGCGCGATTGTAGCTTCCATGCCCGCAGGCTCCCTCGTCGGCGCTCTCATCGTCGGAAAACTCGCCGACAGAATCGGTCGAAAGAAGACAATCATTATATCCGGTATAATCTGGGTCATCGGCTCCATCCTCCAATGCGCATCAATTGTACGTCCCTCCCCATCATCAGCCTTTTACAACTATATATTAATCGACGATAAAGAACCGCGGAATGCTCGTCGTAGGCCGTATAATCTCCGGCCTCTCAGTCGGTCTAGCATCCGCCACCGTCCCACTCTACCAAGCCGAAATCAGCGCCCCTTCCATCCGCGGCCGATTAATCTCCTTCCAACAATGGGCAATAACATGGGGTATTCTCCTCCAATATTTTGTCCAATTCGGCTGCTCGTATATCAACGGTGTCGCTTCATTCCGGATCCCTTGGGCTCTGCAGATGATCCCTGCTATACTCCTTTCGAGTGGGATGATGTTCTTCCCTGAGAGTCCGCGTTGGTTAATCGATCATGGAAGGGACGAAGAAGCGCTCCAGATCCTCGCTGACGTTCATGGAAAGGGAGACGCGGCTGTTCCACTCGTTCAACTCGAATACACCGAGATCCACAATCAAGTCAAATTCGAACGAAGCGAAGGGTCTAAATCCTATGTCGACCTGCTCAAACCCGGTATCTTCCGCCGAGTGGGTCTAGGAATGTCCCTCCAAATGTGGTCTCAACTCACAGGAATGAACATAATGATGTATTACATCATCTACGTATTCCAAGGCGCAGGACTCACCGGTACCCGAGGAAACCTCATCGCAGACTCCGTGCAATACGTTTTAAACGTCGCACTCACCGTCCCTGCAATTATCTACATCGATAAATGGGGCCGAAGACCAATGCTCATTATCGGTCTAACACTAATGGCATTCTGGCTCTTCCTCGTCGGAGGTCTTCAATCGCGCTTCGGACACTGGGGTCTCGTATCCGGTTCAGAAGTATGGGTCATATCCGACCATCCGGGACTAACGAAATTCATAATCGTATGCTCATACCTCTTCGTCTGCTCCTTCGCCATCACAATGGGACCCGTATCATGGACGTACCCCGCTGAAATATTCCCCATGCGCGTTCGAGCAAAAGCAGTATCGTTAGCGACAGCTACGAATTGGGTGTTTAATTTTGCATTGGCGTGGGCTGTTCCGCCTGCGCTTGCTAGTATTGGACCGAAGACTTATTATATCTTTGGAGCGTTTAATGCTGCGGGGTTGATTCATGTGTTGTTTATGTTTCCGGAGACGAAGGGGTGTACGCTTGAGGAGGTTGAGGAGATATTTGGGCAGGGACATGTGTTTGATGCGTGGAATGTGAGTTGTCGTTTGCTCTCTTCATTCAGATTTATGGATTTTAAATCGTGGTATAGATCAATTCGAATGTTAAGAAGAGTTTGGAGGAGGTGTTGGCTCAGAGTGAGGGGAAAAGTGAAAAGCATTCGGGGAGTATGGACGAGAAGTACGTCGGGGATGATAAGAGTTGATTCTTTCGAAATGTTGCTTCTGAAGTGTATTTGCACGACTCTCTGTATATGTAACACGCGCACAGCTTGGTAAATGTATCATCACTTGACACAGAACGTTGTAGCGAGGCTCGAGACGTTCAGCTGGGCAGAGATGCAAAATAAGCGCTCGGGGTCTCAATCATACTTTCTTACTTTCGCAACACTCTTATAACTATTATAGCAGGTAGAGAAACGCACGGACGAGACCCAAATGATATAGGAGAATGATATCCCTCGATAACCCTACAAAAAGAAAATTATACGATATAATATACTATTCGACCAACACCAAAAACCACACCTGCTCCCGAAGAAACATCACGAATTACGCCGCTTTCTGAATCAACCCCTTTACATTATTCGTCTTCAATATCCCAAAAGGCTCCGGACGCGTCCAATCATCAGGTAATCTCTCTTCACCAAGCCACGCTTTTATCCTTTCAGCACTAACCACTCTTCCACTCCCTTCATTGTCCTCGTCGAAATTGCCCACACCAAGAACACACATAATCTTCGCACTCTCCCCCCACGCAAACGCCTCATGTACAAAATCCAACTTCGTCGACGGAGGAGAGATAGCTTTGTCTCTGCGTTGGCGAGCACGTTTTATATCGGACATTCCGAGGCCGGGATTGGGGGAGGTTGGGTGGGGGGTTGTACAGTCTGATAGGAGGGCGGCGAGGAGGGAGGGGGAGGGGGATGTTGGTGCGTATAGCTTTCCTTTTATTTCTTCTCCGGATTGTGGGGAGTGGGGAGTGGGGGATTTGGAGTCGGAGGGGAATGATTTGAGGGAAAGATGGATCGGAAGTGCATTTTCGTGCACTAGCGAAGCGTCATGTTCGATCACACCATGCAGCGCAAGCGCATGTAAACTCCTAATCCTCAATTTCGGCCAAGGTGTCCATTTGATATATCCAGCCGTCCAAAGACCCGCGAGAGTGATGAAGATCGAAAAAGGGAGGGAGGCGTTGTAGACGGTTTGGAGGGCGCGGATGAGTTGGATGGGGGAGATGTCGAGGCCGTTGTGTGGACTATTAGTGATTGAGAAGATGTTAGTAATGTGAGGGAGGAAGGGATGGGGAGGGGAGGAGGGACGTACATGTATCCGTGGTTTGCGAGGACGTTTAGTGCGGGACAGGGAGAACGACTATCCGTTGGTCTGGCGGGGACGAAAGGAGGGATCGAAGTACTCATTGTTTTATTCGACATAGTTATTGTCGAGGGCGAAACGAATGAGGATGTCAAGGAAACGCGAACGCGGGTAGGAATGCGGACGTAGATGGAGATGGGAGGCAGGGCATTGGGTTCTTATATAGTGAAAGAGGTGAGACCATGACTGTGATCGATCGATCAAGTGGAGATACGTTGATACGTTGAGCGTCTTGAGACAACCTAAGACAATCACAACGTGGAAAGAAGCATCGCGGAACGGACTCACGGCTTCGGATCAGCATCATCACAGCCCCTCACCCTGCAGTCCTGCAGATCCACGCATCCACATCCAGGATAAGACGGCCCCGAGAGTGAGACCCCCAGCCATCCAAGCCACGCTCTCTGCCAGAACACAGCAGTTCCACTTCATCAATCCCCATCCCGCTATCAAATACGCCCATCCCGCTCATACAATATTCTTCCAATCCGCCACCCAACACAACGTGTTCACCGCACTTAATCGTATCAATGACGAAAGAGTAAGACAAAGCCAGTGTGTACAGCCACGACTTGAACGTGTAACGGGGTCTCAGTCGAGGAGCGGGCAGGTGTAATTCCCGGGCGCTAACGCTATAGCAGCGAGCGCTTGTGCGGGCGATTGAACAGAATTTGGGGTGGGATGAGCCTAGTCGGGCGATTCGGAGGGTGTCGGATGAGTCGGATGCACGAGGCTATCGCTTGTCCGATCGAATACTACTACGAATCGTATCGCTCGATGTTGATCGGTCTGGAGTCTTTGAGTGAATGTGAATGGGCCAGAACTGCTGTGTTGGTATCTCGCGGGAATGAGGGTACGGATGTACTGAGAAGTTGAGAGAGAAGAGGGACGGAGGTCACGAGATCGATTTTCATGAGAATAGAGGCATGACATGAGGCCTGAGGCATCGGCGTCAAAGTCTGAATAGCGGAGGTGGACGAAGAAGAAAGAGGTGTTATCGTCGGCGAGACCGGCTGAGAACATCGGTACCAAGTGAGTCAACCCTGCAAACTCCAAGCATCGTTGATTCTAAAACATCGTACCATTGGTAATACCAATCTCGTCAGGCTCATTGATCAATCCAAAAGTGCCATAGCGTTACTATAATGATACTAAAGCGTCAATCATCATCTGACTCGTTCACGTTGAACAACTCACCCCGCTCGCCCGAATTTTCGTGCCATTCGTCATCATGATTAGCGCCTACTCAGCCTCAGACAATTTTAGAAGAAATGGGGTCGTTTCATGATGACTCTTTAGTTAATCATCTTGATTTTAAAGGAGTGTTTTGGCTCTAAAGTCTTAGATAATGGCTCCGATATGAGCCGCCAGGACTTGCCAGTGGTCGCAGTGAAATATAAATCAGAAAATACGAACGGAAGTTGCCGCGAGCGCTCTCTTTCGCTCGTCTCGGACGACAGCAACGGACGAGGTGGTGGTGATGGTGGGCATTGCTTTTGCGAGTGGGTAAGCTTATCTTGTCCTTTATATTACTGACATTGTCTCAGCAAATGGTCATGTCTCTCGCGAGCGCAAATAGGTCAGATGTGTCAATGCACGTGACGAGACCAGAAGGACGACCGGAATATCTCTCCAGATTGAAGAAGCATCTTCTAGGTTTATCCTCATCATCCCGCTTCCAACCTCTCGATACGACCGGGTCGACCCTCCCCCGTCTCAACCAGTAAAATCGATGTGGTCACCCTGCTTGAGCGAATTGTTCTTGTCATCCGTATTGGTACTGGGTCCGTTGTTTTTCTAATAAGCTCAGGGCGCAACCTCGTCGGCGCTTCTGTTCTTTAGGCTTTCAAATACACTAGTACCAATGCGTTCATAAGGTCAAACATTTTCTTCGTATCGTACAATTCGATCCAAAACCGGCTTCACGTCGCAACGGCCGATATTTCCGAAACGCCAATATATCCACAAAACACTATACAGCACCGGGTGTGTCTGGCATGACATCTGTTGACGTGATATAAGGAGTTCGGATCTGGAAGTCCGTGCAACTGCTAAATGACCACTCACCACCTCAGGGGCCCGGGCTGCACTGGTTGGTGAAAGTATTACAAATACAAGCTTGAGAATAAATCAAGAAGTGCAGAAAAAAGAGTGAAAATGTCCTCACTACCACACTCCAGGTCAGAACCACACTTCTGCACGATTGGTACAAGTAAGCCATGTCCTACTTCAAAAAGCGCATATGTGTATATATATATAACTTACCTGACCTTCAGGACAGAATGGAGGCTCTGTACCGTTTGCTGTCCCCGACATCATGAGCACCCCGGGAAGCTTGATTTGATCAGGATTATCGAGCGAGGCCCTGGTGACGTGCAAGAGGCATGCCAGGATAGGAGTCAAAGATAAGATGGAGTAGCGCATAGCTGGTGGGTGGTGGGTGGTTGCTGCAGAGTCTTTGTCAGGTCACACTCTTATTTATGCATTTGGTGGCACGGCGAGGGTTTCCTAGATGCTTTCATTTTCACACATCAAGTTCTCACAGGGCCTCACACGTTCGTACCCCTAAGGAATGGTAACATTCGGCTTGTCTTCGGCTTGATATCTAGACCTTACACTCCTGAACCTTAGACCCCGGATTGGTCCAGTTGTTTGTCGCTGCAATTCAAAATGATGTCTGGGCCTTTCATGCCGGACAAGATGCGATCAGTGGACAATGGCACGAAGGCGCCTCAGTGCGTCTTCTGATACGGCATGGGGTCGAAAGACTCAGTCGTACCATGGGATCCGCCCTGAGTCGAACGCTGCCGAGACATCTTCAAATGAATGCTGCCACTCGGACTTCTCCACTCGGCAGTCCTCAACTGCTGTTTGAGTTCCATATCAAGGGGCCTCCGAGGCTGGTACAAACAAAGTAGGTTGGCTCGTTGATGGATGCGTTAAACCCCCTCCCCTCCCCCCCTATCAGTCAAAGAATATACTCATTCATTACAGAACAACAAGCCGGACCCATTCTCTCCAGTTCTTCTCGCGATTAGTACCTTTAATGTATGAAGGGGATTTGAGTTGAGGTCTGGCATCTCGGCAGGTTTCGTACCCCGCCCGCGCGGCATCGTCGGCTCCAAACCTAGATCGTCCAGGCTCAAGATAGACCCCTGGCACCGCTCTCATTTCCTCTTGAGAGCGGTGAGCATGGCACCGCTCTCATTTCCTCTTGAGAGCGGTGAGCATGGCACCGCTCTCATTTCCTCTTCCGGCGACTAACGTGTGATCTCGGGATAATCCCAGAGCTCAAAAACTGATGGGATGTCGTTCGCAGTTCTGTGGTTCCAGTGATCATAGTCTTTATTTTGTAGCCATTGAATACATTGTTGCGAACACATGAGAATTCACGGACACGACAGTAACCGACAAACCAGCAAACACCACCATCCTCAGTAAGAGCCCAAAAATTTTTATTCCGAAGCTCGAACAAATTTGATGCCTGACTACAATTCGTCCCCGTCTCCGCATATGCTGCCCGCGACAACTCTCACCTCAACATCCAGATCATCCGGCGACACATTATGTTCCTGATCCAGTACGCTCGCAGTCGTGAATGGCAGGTGGAACATGTGCCGCTCATAGTGACTCGCGAGCTCCGCGCTAGGGGACTCCATCCACCCGGTCTGTGGGTAGACAAGTCGGCATACGCGTCTCTGACAGCACCTAAAGAAACTCGCCATCGGCAGATAGCTAGCAAAGGTCATAACATCCCCAACCAACAGGGACATTTCGCGGCCGCCAACACTGCGCTCAAAAAACAACACCTTTGTGCAGCTCGCTGTTCCTTCTTTCAGATACGAGAACTCACGACAGGCACGAGGATCCTTTGTGAGCCACTCAGTCTTCTTCCAAAGGGTCCACCCTTGCCGAACGGAGGTAAGCTCAGCTTCAATTGCCGGGAAAGTCGATAGCGGGGCGAAGAGTTCCAGTCTGCCCACACTTCCCATGGCTGATAAGCCTGGAATATCCAAGTCTCTCCCCTCCAGATAGGATCGCACGGCATGGCCCACCATTATCACTGTTTCGGTTTCCATCATCTCCAGAACTCCACTGACATCGGCGAAGCACGGGCTGAGGAACCTTTGCATGCGCTCCCCTAGCATATGAGATA
The DNA here is from genome assembly GCA_001630475.1 of Sistotremastrum niveocremeum HHB9708. Taxonomy (NCBI): domain Eukaryota; kingdom Fungi; phylum Basidiomycota; class Agaricomycetes; order Sistotremastrales; family Sistotremastraceae; genus Sertulicium; species Sertulicium niveocremeum. The sequence continues at coordinate 106,475 of KV419448.1, forward strand.
GCGCCAGGCGGCCTGATGGACTCGATTTGGCGGTTTCAAGGGTGTGCAAAAGGCCTCGTGGGTAACTGAGGTTTAAATTAGTCTGTAATTGTATATCACGAGAGTGATACATACAAGTGCTGGCGCAGCTGAGCCCACGGGATAGGGCGACTACGGCTCATGTCGGTGTGCCAGACTTCCTCGTCTGAACTGGCCGAAAGTTCAGTGAGCCCAAACGGAGGACCATCACTATTGATGTGATGTCAGGGACCATGTAACTGAGGTGCGTTGACTACAATCACCTGTCAATAGAGCTCCGGGGACTCGCAGCACTTTCTTGTAGGTCCATTGTAATAGGGATTCGTGTCGCACGAATGGTGTCAGTTGGTGAAATTTTCACCAATCGGGATTTGCCGAACCAAGATAGCCGCAGAGCCTGCCCATGACGTCACATTCCAGTGCGACGTCGAACATCAAGCAACTTATTTCTACTTCTGCTAATTTGGTTACTCAAAAGGCCATCTGACTCCTTGCACGATAGACCAGGCCCGGGCTGTTTCCTCCTTCTTCCGCAAGCTCATCAGAGGCGAGGGATCTTCCCAAATTGGATGGGGTAACCGTCGTTCTACAAAGTTTCTAGAGGCGCTCAGCTAGATCGTATTGTTAGGAGTTGCTGCGGCAGCGGGGTCAGATAATTGTCACATACACCCCAATCAATGATCCCATAATGTGCCGGATGCTGAAGGATTTGCGTCGGAGTGGTCTCCGCTGGTAATGGAGCGTGGTCATCAGGCCATCTGTACGGGTGTGCAGTAGCCTGCCAGCGCTGCAGGTACAAGTCGAAGTGCTGTTGGGCATATCGGGACAGGATGCCGACTATGATGTCGCTGCAAAGTCAGAGCATTTTGAGTCACGCAATGGAATAGATTTACGGTTACGTTAGCATACCTGGCTATTGAGCCATCATGACAGCCATTGCGCGCATTCAATCCAAGGGCTCCCAACAATGTGTTCAAAGTCGCGATGCGGTGAGGGTCATAATTGGCAATGAAGTCAGTTGAAATATGTCGTGCGACGGCAGCATCGGCATATTGGTGGACTGATTCGGCCACAGGTTCTACCCAATTGAACATGGGGAGGCGGGGTGGGGACCGGTCATTCCACCGTCGCACATGTGCGTGGAGAGAATGCACGACTGATGGGACCATGAGCAGGCTGCTACACTTTCGGGCATGGACATGCATGGGAAATACTTGTGATCGGCATCAGTGTCAGGACAGGAGCCATTGAGCTGCCGACGTACCTTGGTGAATCGCAACATATTGCATGAACTTGCCAGCAGGAGATTCCGTGTCTCGCAAAGGATGTACGAGGCACCAGAGCATGGCGAGCGAACGTTCATCTATAGCATAGGACACAGCGAGGGAGTGCTTGGTCGAAAGACAGAGGGTGCCTAGAATCCATGTTTGATTCAAGCCCTCGACGCTTGTGTACATGGCATTCGAAGGGATGATTACTTGTCCACGGCGCACTTGCTCCCCGGCCAACACATATCTGATGGACGTCCTAAAGTATGGTCAGCAGTGTGACGCGTTGCACACGAGCACACTCACAGAGGGATGTCCTCATTGTGCCTGTCACGATAAAACTGCTGCAGCTTGATCGGATGGTCAAGGGGATGTTCTGCGAGTACGTATTGGAAGTTCTCTAGTTGTAGATGGGTCAGATTGGGAATACCGGAGGGCTCATGATCGTCGGGGTCGGAGAGCTCATGGTCGTCAATGTCGGAGGGCTCGGGGGGTTCGAAGTCGGAGGGCTCATGATCGTCGATTTCCATTGCCCACCAGTGCCGTCGTCGTGCGGTGCAAAGTCTGTAGACGGCTTCGGCCGAAACTTCCGAGCGGAAGATAGTCACGTGACAGAATGAGTCAGCCTGCCTTGTTTGTGTCTGTCGTTGTTTGTTTCTGTTGTTGGTGTTGGCTTAACTGTGACCAACTGTGACGCAAGGCGGTAAAGTTCTCTCCCTCCCTTCTGCGCGACTCGCGCGGGGTGCGATGTCTACACACAACAGAAACCCAACTGGGAAGAACGGGGGGAAACCCATTCGTACGTCCTGCGATACACAGGCCCCCTATAGCATTTGGGCTGATCGCGAGGTGCAGCACCAGAGGAGCTGTTGCGACCGCTATTCCACAAGTACTTGGTCGAGACGCGCTCGACTAACCCCCTCTTGCTCACGAGACTTCGTAAGCATTTCCCTGCATCAGAATGGGGACTCAGGTGCGAGTTGGACACCCTTCCTTAGTGTCTTGACTGAATCTTTTGCAGCATTAGTACGATTCGAAAGTATCGGGACAAGTGGGGTTTCCCGTCGGCGAAGAAACAGGGCCACACGATCGCGTCCATCGATGCTGCTGTGAAAGACAACGCGTTGCGACTGTCACGACAGGGGAGGCGTGGTCTCAAGGATTCTTTGAGGCGCGATTATGGTATCGACGCGTCTGAGTGAGTGCGTCGCGATGATTTTTGGTCTACAGTGCTCAAGCCTAACATAGGAAGGTCATTGCGCGATATCAGCGTATCTACGACCCGTCCGGAGTTGCTCGTAGGCGGCGTCATATTTTTGCTGAATCTCGGCCATATGAGTCCTCGGCGGTACATGAGTGCTGGTCGTTTGACCAGCACGATAAATGGAGGCGGTTCCATTTGTACCTCCATGTGGGGATCGAGGTCTTCTCAGGCCGAATTCAGTGGCTCAAGATATGGTGGACTAATCGAAATCCAAGGCTGGTGTGCGGCTGGTATCTGGATGTTGTTGAGGAGCTCGGAGGTAAGGATGCAGCTTCTGATGGTCAATTAGCAGCTGCTAACGCTCAGCGTCGCCTCAGGCATGCCATTGATTACTCAGAGTGATCGTGGGAGCGAGAATAACGGCATTGCTAACGCTCAGACTTTCATGCGGCACAAGTTGGACGAAGAGCTGGGTGAAACGCTGCAGCATCGCTGGCGGGGCAAGAACCGGAATATTAAGCCTGAGATCTTCTGGAGTGGGTTGCGGAGGTGGTGGGAACCGGATTTCGAGAAGATGCTGGAGGAGGGACTCACGAACCACTGGTATGACACAACACTCCCGCTGCATCGGTGAGTCAGATTCACGTTTATGTCCATGGTGGCCAAGCTTACTTGGGTCAAAGCTTTACGTTCTTCTACGTGTTTATCCCTTGGCTCCAGTTTGAGTTAGATCGCCAGCGCTCACGCCTGAACATGTCGAAGCGTCAAGGGAAGCCAGAGAAGCTCCTGCCAAATGACGAGCCTGATATTATCTGTGAGTTTCCGGAAGATTACGGAGTCATAAGCGAGCTCGTACGTCAGTTTCCGTTGGTCGTCTCCCTCTTTGTGATTAAGCTTCATGCTATGTAGCAACCCGTCGGGAAGTCACTGATAAGACGAGCGCGCTCTCGCTTCGCGCCGCTGGATCACTCGGTGAATCAGCTCGTGCCCCCTGAGTTTGGCAGATGGGCCGACGAGTGTTACAGACGTATTGGCCAGCCCGCTGTGTCTATAACGACTGGGTGGGGAGTATACAATGACCTCCTTCGACAGATTCTAACTTGGGTGGAACCTAATCCGCAAGAGTACGTCATGTGGGGTGCGCCGTTCCGGCATGAGGACGCGGAGGGTTTCGAGGGCGAAGAGATAAAGGTCTTTGATTTACCTCCAGTTCACGGTGTCTATCGAAACGGCGGAGTCAACGCAGAGCGAGCCGTCGGAGATCCTCTTGATAGTGAGGAGGAGGTTGAGGAGGGTCTGATAGTAACATATACAGGAGGTTTCCGCTGGTCCGATGAAGAAGATGATGGGGAAGACGCTGATGATGAGGACGAGGACGAGCTGTAAACGCGGGCCAGATCAAGCGTAAATCCGAAGCAGAGTGTCACAGCGTTACGTCGGAGTTAATAAATTGGGAAAAGTCTTCTCGACCTGCTTTGAAGGGCTAAGAGCTGCAAAGATTCCTCTACGGTAGATGTTTCACTTCACAGACGTGGACCGTAAAGTGGTTTCGTGTCAAGGACCAGCATGTGGACCGGTGGACGCTCGGCCCAAATATCCGGCGAAGGTGGCCACTGACGAGCACGGGTACAAGACTGGTCTCGACCCCCGCAATAACACCACCAAGCTGCTTTGTCCAGTGTGCCATGATCACTACACAGCCAAGATGATAGCTGAAGAGCAGGAGCATGCGGCCCGCAAGATCAAAGTTTCCGAAAAGGCCCTCATCAAAGCATCCTCCAAAGCGCAACGTGGTCGTGAGTCAAGTCGTCAAATGTCAAAACAGTGCTTAAGATTTGACGAATCCAACAGAGTTCACGTTCCCAGTTCAGGCCGTCTCTCCTGGACACCGATCCAGGTCTGCCACCAGTGGAGCTAACCCAGGAGGGCCACCCATCAGCGGTAGTGCAAGTCTGACGCAGAAAATGCAGACACATGGGACTCAGAAGAGCGGCTCGAAGATGATAGCCGGAGTCAAATATAATGTGAAAGCCGAGCCTGATGTGGTGGAGGTGAAGGACGGTGGCGCCATCGTGGTGGATGCCTTTCTGGTAAGGCTTCCAACGAGTATTGGCCAAATGGGTATACCCGTGGGTGTACTCGCGCAGGTACCTGCCAAAATTAGCGTGGGTGGGTATGAGGTTGGC